>BJBW01004818.1:0-23345 GCA_004320125.1 Scolopax mira
TGGAAGGAACCTTAAAGATCATCTAGTTCCAACATCCCAGGACACCTTCCACCAGACCAGGTTGCTCCAAGCCCTCCCCCTCCCCCCCCCAACCTGGCCTTGAACCCCTCGCGGGACGGGGAAGGTCTGCAGGTACCGTGCCTCAGTTTCCCCGGCTGCACCTCAGCCCCAGCACTTCGGTTCCCCGTGGTCAGAGGCCCCGGGGAACGTGTCCCTGCTTCTGCCGTGGGGACTAGTCGTGGCATGAGGGAGACACACCCGGGCCCAGCCCGGAGCTCACCCCAACCGGGGGATACCGGAGACTCTGCTCCAAGTCCCGGCTCCAAATCAAGCAAAACAGGAATTTCAGCCCAGACCTTTCCCGGCCGGGCGGGCTCCCCGGTTGCTGCCTGATTTTCCCGGGCTCTCGGCTCTTTTAGACCCGAAGAGCTTCCCAAGGCGCCAGCCTGGCTCCCGGTACCGGGCGGGCACGGCCGCCCCGACGGTCCAACCCCGGCCGCGTCCACCCAAAACACCCCCCACCTCCTCCTGCCCTTCAGCATCTCCCCCAGAGCGAGCAAAGAAAAGCCCCCCCCCCCCCGCCCCTTCAACCCACCCAGGGGAAGGTGGGGGGGGACAGGGACACCCCGCGGTGCGGGACACAAAGGCCGGGGGCTGCGGCGGGGCGGGCCGATGCGCGGGGCTGCAGGCTCCTCCTCCGCCGCCGCGCCGGGGATGCTGCTGCCGGGCCCGCACCGGGAGCCCCGCCGAGCGCCGCGCCGCCGCCGCGCACAGGAGCCAGCGGCCACCCGAGGTGGGCGAAACCCCGCGGTTGGGGACGGAGGGGACGCGGGGAAGGAGCGGGGGAAGCGGTTGCGGGGAGGGGGGGGGGGGGGGGGGGGAACGCCGGGGAGGGGGCGGGGGGGGGGGTGGGGGGGGGGGGGGGGGGGGGGGAGAGGAACGCCGCCGGCCCTTGGGGCGCCGCTGCCCGGGGAGCTTTGGGGGGACGGATCTGCGCGGCCGGGACCCCCCCCCTTACCCTCCTGGGGGTGCGACGGGAGCGAGTCGCTTTTGGGGGTTGACCGGCAGGGTGGGCAGCCGGCCCCCCGGGGATGCTGCAGCTTTGCCGGCCCGATTCCCCCCCCGGTGACAAGGCACAAGGGGTCGCAGCCGCTGCCCGAGCCCGAGGGGTCGGAACTGCCCGGGAGAGCGGCTTAAATGTGTGTCTTTTTGTCCGTCCGTCCGTCCGTCCCTCCCCCCCCCGCCCGCCCCCCCCGCCCGCACACCCCTCTGCCAGCTCCGAGCCGCCAGCGGCTCCCGCAAGGGCTCAGCTCCCTCTTTCCACTTCCCTCTAAAGTCTGGAAAACTTCTTTTCAAGGCAAGGAGAAAATTCTGCGTGCTCAGCACCTCGGTTCAGGCCGCTTCTGGTTTACACAGTCCCCAAACTCCCCGAGAAAAGGAAAAAAAAAGAAAAAAAATGGGGGGGGGGGCGGGGAGCACAGATGCCTTTGGTTTGTTGTCATCGGTGTCTGAGCCATTCCCGGGAAAGGGGCTGGTGGAAATGGTTTGCCGGTGGTGCCGGTGTGCGTGGGGTAGGACGGGCAGGATGCGGGTGGGCAGCGTGGGTGGAAGAGGATTAGCGAGCCCCGTGCGGGAGGCTTGTGCGGGCACCGCTGTGTGACGGTACTCACCGGCTCGGGATGCGGGTCTCGGTACGCACACGCGTGTGCGTGTGCAGCCGGGTCCCGCTGGAAGTGTTTGCACCTTCCCGTGAGTGTGAGCAGGGGGGGTTGTCGGTGTTTTCCTCGGCCTGAGTGTGCCCTGTGCGGGCGGCAGGGTCTGTGCCTATTTGGGCACGCAAGCAGATGCGGGAGAGGGGATGGGCGGGGGGCGCAGCTCTCGGGGGTGCCCACCCGGGTCCTGCATTACCCTCTGCCTATAAAAGCAGTGCCGGAGCGTGGCTGTGGGCTGCGGGGTGTCACTTCTCACCCCGCATTCGGTGCCAGATCTCCCGGTGCCGGTGGGGAACGGAGCCCGGTGCCCGGGTCGCTGCCTGACACCCCCCCTTCTTTGCTCCTCGCCGTCTCCGAAGGGGTCGGATCCCTGCCTGAGGGCTCTGCAGAGACCACCTCGCTCTTCCTCCTAGTTCAGGCATATTTGGCCACGGGTGCAGGTGCCCGCTGGAGCGGCAGGAGGGTCCCACGCACAGAAGTTGGCCCAGGAGTGTGGGGGAGCCCTGACAGCTCCCATCCAGACCCCCCTGCCCCCCCAGTCCTGACTCCCCCTCACGGCTCTGCCCACATACCTGGATCCCACATAGGAACCCCTTTCTCCCCAGGGAGTTTGCCTTTGGTTTCCTGCTGTCCCCATCTCCTAACACCCCTCTGGCCCCGGTGCCAGCCCCTTCCAGCGGTGCCGAGCCCTGGGCAGCCTCCTCAGCCAGGGCTGCCCCAGCAGAGCAGAGCTGAGGGGGTTTCTCTCACTCTCTCTTCTGTTCACAAGTGAGCTGAGGCCTGTGAACTCCTTACACGTTCCCAGGGATCAGCACCTGAGACCCGTTTTCCCGAGCAGGCCTGCGTTTCTCTGGAGTCACCGTGACTGTCCAAATTCCTCCCGAGAGCGTGTTTCCCTCTCCGAAGGCTGCGGGAATAAGTGGAATATGAGCGGGGGGGGGGGGGGAAAGAGTCCTCACCAGTCTCCACTCTCTGTCTTCCTGATACCATCACTCCAGACGCTGATTAACCTCCCTTTGAAACCACTGCCCAGGCAGAGCCTGCCCGGCTGCTCCTCGCCTGGCCCCAGACTCCCACGGCCAGTCACGGCCACGCACCGTCGAGGACCATCTCCCTCCATGTCCCATCCAGACCCACCAGACAGGCTTTTCCGAGGGTCTGCAGAGCCCTCCCGTTAGCCACCCTGCCGTATCGCCCGAGCAATTAATCGCCGGGGCCGTTAATCAGTGGGACAAAGAATTGTAAGCGCAAAATCATCAGTGCAATCAGCGGCGGGGGCAATTAATGGCAGCTGCAGAGTGCACTCGGGAACACAATCGCACCTCAGCTCCCTGCCAGGCTTCCAGCTGCAGCCCCGTGGCACGTACAGGCTGGAGGGGCATCCCCTCGGAGCCCCCCAGCTGTGCCGGTCTCCCTCCTGCTCCCCAGGTGACACCCCCCCCTCCTTTTGGCACCGCAGGCTGCTAAATTGGTCTGGAGTCGTTCTTTTTCCACCCACCCCTTAGTCACTCTTCCCTGGCAGGCAGCGCTGCGGAGCGGTGGGAGGCAAAATGAATGTGAAACTCGGGCTGGAAAATGAGATTTCCAGAACAGCCAGCTCCCCTGCGAGCCACCGAAGCGGGCGCAGGGACTTCCAGGGCAAGTTTCCCGTGCCCAGGGTGTGTGGGGCAGACCCCCAGCCCAGGCTCGGGCAGAGGGGTCCCTCACAGAGACAGCAGGGCCAGGCAGAGAGAGGGATGCTGCTGCTGCTGCTCTCCCATCCCGTGCCTCCTGAAGCTCTGATGATATCGTCAGCCCGAAATCACTGTTTTCCCCTCTTTGAGAGCCTCTGTTTTGCTGCGGGCAGGTAGAGTCATGCTCAGCACAGGCTCAGGTGAGGCATCCCCGGCATGCAGGGGGGTGGGCAGCCACAGAGCAGCCACTCTGGGTGCAACAGGGAGTAAAACACAACCGAAGTTTTTTTGGATCCCATCTTCCTTGAGACCCTTCAAAAACCCACCCCCGGCTCCGGCAGCCAGAGCCGAGCTCCAGGCTCTCTCCATGGGACACTCTCACCCACAGACATCCCGGCGGAGCTGCGAGCCCGTGGTGCAAGGTGCTGCGTGGACAAGTGTGAAATGATAGTATCACTGCAGCCACCGTGGGAAACGGGTGCTGTAATCGTTCCTCAGAGATTGGGGGGTGGGGGTGGCCCTGTCCCTGCTCTGTGACAAAGCCACCGGGTGCTCCTCAGACAGCGCTGCCCATGCCCTGCACCCACAGGCGTGGGACCCTAATCCTCCAGCCCCCAGGAAAAGCTTAGCACTGACGGGAAACTTGGGAGGCTTTGTGTTTCCCAGTCCCCTTAACCAACTCACCTCTGTGTTTCTAAGTATTTCCTTCTCTCGGGGGAAGGAGGGGGTCTTGAAAGCCCCCCCCCCCTCCTCCCCCCAGCCTCATTTATCTGATGTTTTATGTTTGCTGGCTTAGGTTGGCTGCTGTGGCTTTTTCCAGGAGACCTGGGGGTATTAAGGCTGCAGAAAAGCCCCTCCTTGGGCAGGGACAGGGCAGGATGGGGGGGGGACACGTGGATCGTGCAGCCCCCAGGCTGGGGAGAGCAGAGCAGCAGCGAAGGCATGTGGCCGGGAGTGGGCAGGACCTAAGGGGATGGTTGCCATTAGGGATTAGTTAAAAATAGCAGGGAATGTACAAAGATTTGGCACGTGGGTCACAAAGTCTTTCCTACACAGATGATTGTTTGCTACCGGTGGGTTGTCACATTAAGCAAAGCCATGCGCCCCCCTCCTTGAGCAGGAAGGCTCAAGAAATGGTTTCTGGGAAGCCCTGAGTGCACAAGAACATGGCCATTGCCTGGTTTTGGCGAGCAAAATCTGGGGGAAGGAGGACACCCCGTTGCACAAGAGGAGCTGGGATTACTCCAGAGCTGCAGGAGCAAACGCCGACCCTGCATGGCTTTGCAACCGGGTCCTCTCAACAGCAGTGCTCCCCTTTGGACCTTCCTCTTCCTCACACACAGAAGTTTTCCTCCTGAGCTAAAAAGAGATGTCATTTTACCTCCTTAGCAGCATTAAGGCCCGTGTGAAAGGCAGCTCCTTCCAGCAGAGGGTAGCAATGCGTGTGCGCGCTCTCCTCCTTAGAGTTGGAGGGGCTTTAATCAGTCATTGAAGAGCTTCATCTCCCGAACCTCTGACTTCTGGAGAACTGAGCGTCTCTCCCCCGGAGGTGCTTGGGTCCAAGAGCTGGGCTCCTGCCTCCCTCCTGCTGGAAAAGAAGAAGCCCCCCAAAAGGTCCGTCTTAATTCGTGCCGTCGTGCAACGACACGGGGCGATTTGCCAGCAAATGGCATCTCCCCAGAGAAGTTTATCAAGGTTTCCTCAATGCAGAAGGGATGGATTTGGCCACTCGTCACGTTGCCTAAGCAGAGAGAACTATGTCACAGGTTCTAGGAAGGAACCTTTCAGTTTTTAGTTGCCTTTTAACCAGGCAAGGGTGGCCACAGGGGCAAAAGCCAGAACTGTCTCCACAGACGTGCTCCTCTAAAATGAGGGTGCCTTGTGTTTATTTTTTTTAAAAAACAATTAAATGACATCCCTGTAAGCCAGTTATGGATGGTCTCCTTTAAAGGTTAATTGAATATTCTTTGCAACTTTGATGTACGTTTCTCTTTTGAAAGAATTGCTCTATTTGGCAGCCAGGCATTAAAGGGGTGGTTTTCACAACGGGCCAAGTTTGAAAAAGAAGAGGAGGAGGAGGAGGAAAAAAGGAAGCAAGAACTGAATTAGCCTTTTTTTTTTTTCCCCCCTTCTGTGGCTGCTGCATTGAAGCCTGGTGGAGCAGAGCAGGGATGGGGACATGTAGGACTCTGGGGAACAGGAGAGAGTTGAAGGATGAGAAGACAGCAGCAGCCCAGCAGATGCTTTTTGCAACAAGGACCGAGATTGGCTCTTCATCAACACACAGAAGTTGCCTTTTCTCAGCTCCCACTTGGCTGAGCATCGTGCAGGGTACAAAAATACCCAGCATTTAGAGAAAGCACAGCATAGCTGGTATCACAAACAAGGGAGGACAGCACAGGAATAATGCACAGCTTAGTTTTTGGAGTTCAGGTGTTGTGAAGTCAAGCAGAGACTTGACATGGAGAAGTTTAGTTTGCCAGAAGATCTTTAGGTCCTACCTTAGAGAGATTCTTCCTCTGATACTGGCTGCTAAGGACAGAGGCTGAGGGGTTTTAGCTGCTGCCAAGGACAGTTATTTCCCCTCCTGTTTCTTAGGGAAGCAGCCAAAGCTTCACACTTCAGCAGGTAGTTTCCAGCCTATGACTTTAGGAACATGTTCCCAGAGAACCAGCCCTGTCTCAGCCTCTGGCTGCTCATGGCCTCACCTACCTGCCCATCACCACCGAGAGAAGAGCAAGGGAGACCAGGCAGTGGGTCCATGCACCCTGACAGTGAGCACATTGCCCATGAACCCAATGAGGCTGAGAGAGAAGCAGCACAGATTTGCTTTGTGATCCCCAGATACACCAAGGAGGTGAAGGACCAGAGAGGAGACCCAGCTGGGCCTCCTGGGTACTTACAGCAGAGGTGGGCTGGGCAGTCACGGCCAGCAGGAACATGGGAGGCAACACGGGCCGTGCTCCTGGCTGCTTTTCAACTGCTTGGGAGAGGAGGAGAGACAATAAAAGGCGAGAAGATTGCAAACAGAGCCCTGTCTCCATGGCAGCCTGCAGCTCCGCTTCTAAATTTTCCCTGTACACGAAGAGGATGCTTCTCCCCTGTGCTCCCTTGGGGGAGTTTTTGCAGCAGAAAGAGCCTTGGTCCAGGTATTTCCCTGGTGGCTAGTGAGGGACTGGCTTGTGGAAGACACCCTTGGTCCTACCATCTTGTAGGACCCTGGGGGAAATGGGCTCACTGTCCCTCATTGCTGTTTTATCCATAATTAGAGGGACAGAGGAAGACACACGCAAAGCCCGTGGAAGCGGAAAGCTGGGAGGAAAAGTATTTAGGGCTCAGCTCAAGTTACATGAAGTTCTTGCTATTTTTAGCTGGAGAAGCAAACCCTTTCCATCAATGAGACCCCGGGCAAAGCGTGTGGGAGAGGTGTAGGACACCAAACCTCACTGGTCGGGCTGCTGACTGGGGCTACAGCTATGCCAATTAGCACCAGGCTGGGGGAATTAGCTGGGGGAATTAAAGGACACCATCTCTGCGACTCCCCAGCCCTGTTCAGAGACAACCTTCAGGATGCACGGAGACTCTGGGCCGCCTTGGGCAAGCCAGTCCCTTGTAACCAGCAGGGTTTTTTTGGGTGCTCCCCCCGCGTCGCCCCCAGCTCTGTGCTCGCACCCTGGCAGATTGTGTTTTACAGGGTCGGAAATAGATGCGCGAGAAGGGGCCTCGCAGCTCCCAAGTGAAAGCCGTGCTCAGCTGTCACCCACCCCGGCACCAGCTGCCAGCCCCAGACGCTTCCCAAAATAACTAACCCGCGGCGGGGCTGCCAGAGCCCCCTCGCCCCCCTCCCGGGGAAGGAGAGGGCGTTTCGCACCTTCCAGCCCCACGGATCCATCAGGGATCCAAGGTCCTCCCCTGGGAAAGGGCTTCTCTGCCCAACACCACCCTGGGCTGCCAACCCCCACCTTCCCCGAAACTTGCCCTGTTAAAGAGAGGGTCCCACCAGCAGCCGGTGGCCACTGAGCGGGGTGCTGGTGGCCCAGGTGCCACAGGGTCTCTGCTGTTTGCCACAGAGCGATGGTGTCTGTCACAGGAGGAGGGTGAACTGGCCAGTCTGGAGGTGGTGGCCGTTCCCCAGTGCGGGTGTCACAGCTCAGGTATGTGTCTGTCACAGCCCCAGCACGTCCCCAAACCTGCGGAAGAGAAAAGCAGGGACCAGAGCGTTGCTGAGTTTCCAATTAGCAGGGCATTAATTGCAGTATTAGTTGCTCATTAGCGGGAAAAGCCAGATGCTCTTAGGAATTAAGTAAGCTGAAAAGACCTTTCTCTCCACCCTGGGAATATTTAACTACGTCTCATACCCGCGTTTCCTTTGTAGCAGGAGCATGGCTGATGTGACTTGTGTGGGTGCTCGGGGCTTGAATCACCGCCGAGCTCCCCAAATCCCCGTGGCGTGAGGCTGCTGGCAGGAGCTGGGATGGAGCTGCGAGGAGACCTGGGTACTTCTGGGTGGCACAGCTGGGGTGTCTTCACACAGGGTGTCCGAGTGAAGTGTGGAAGGAGAAGGAGCATCCCAGAGTCATGTTTCACCTACAACAGAGTGAGAAAGGAGAAGGATCTGGGGGTCCTGGTGGAGAGTAAACTCTCCAGGAGCCAGCAATGTGCCCTTGTGGCCAAGAGGCCAATGGGATCCTGGGATGATTAGGGAAGAGGGTGGCCAGGAGGTGGAGGGAGGTCATTCTCCCCTTCTGCTCTGCACTGGGGAGGCCACAACTGGAATCCTGCGTCCAGTTCTGGGCTCCCCTGTTCAAGAGGGACAGGGAACTGCTGGAGAGAGTCCAGCGAAGGGCAACCAAGATGGTGGAGGGATTGGAGCATCTCCCTGCAGAGATATACGGCACCAGGAGCATAAAGACCAAGCCAAGGTGGTGACAACATGGGGGACCAGGCTCCCAGAGCAGCTCTGGGATGTTGCCATGATGCCCTGTTGTTGCTGCATCCAGGGAGGGCAATGCATCGTACGGGTCCAAGCCCTCCCCGAGGTCAGAGGGGGTACAGGGACAGCAGGAGGGGGGGCAGGGCTGTCTCAGCCCCAGCTCCTGATAATGCTGTTTGGCTTTGCTTGCCTATGAAGCTATTGAATATAAACTGCAGCTGTGTGTGGGAGAGCCGAGGGCACCAGAAATCCCCTGTCTCTCTGTGAACGGAAAACACAGGCTGGCTCTGTAAACAGTCCTGTCTCACCCGGGTTGGCACAAGCGCTGCTCACGGGCCATCACCGTCCCCCCCAGCCTTCTTTTAACGACACCATCCCATCACTGAGCATTGGCTGGGATGGCAGGTGGGAGCAGATTAAGTAGATGTTTTGCCCCCTCCCATCACCACATCATTTGTTGATTTTCTGAGCCCAAGGACGGGTTATGCTGCCCCAACCCACTCCCAACAAGTCACTTGGCTCATCTCCTCTCTAACTCCTCACAGGCTGCCAGGGCAAACACCAGCTTTTCCTGGGAATAAATACCTGCTGGCTGAGGTTACAGTCTTTTGGCCACCAGCACCAAGCAATCCTGGTTTGTCTCACTTCTACATCCCTCTCGAGCTCGGGAAACAGAAAGAATAATACATCACTTTTTCATAGCCCACGTATTTGCTGGTGCTACCGGTTTGTGTCGGGCTATCTGTCCAGTAAGCATTTGCTGGAGAGAAAGCACGAGGCTCTGCAGAAACACAGAGGTTGGAAGTCACGGGACGTTGCTGACTTAACACTGATTTTCTGTGGGTTGAGCAATCCTCCCCGGGCAGGACCAGGAGCCTCTCCCTGCTCAGCCAGGGCTCCCACACGGGGAAAGGCTGCCGTCTCCCCACGGAGGGTCCAGAGAGTGGAGGAGTGGGCACAGCACAGAGGGTGTTGAGCCCATGTCCTCTAAAGCCCTCTCTGCCAAGATGATTCGCTGTTAATTTGAGAAATCCCTCTTCTTCTAGCACTGGCTTCCCCAAACAGAGCCCGAGACAGTCTCCCCAGTGCTGCCCATCTCATCACAAGGACGATTTTGCCCCGTTCTCCCATTAAAACCACTTGTTGACTCATCCACGCTCAGGACGGCGGCCTCGGCTGCCGGGTGGATGGGACAGAGGGGGACGCAGCTCCTTCAAGCTCTTCCCAAAGCCAATGCCGAATTCAGTGTTGATTTTTGGCTTCCCCAGCCGGGCTGGTGAGAGAAAAGGGGGTGTAAGTGAAATCCTGACCTGCGCCCTTCTCCTGTAGGAACTGGGTGCAAAGAGGCTTCAAAACGGTTACGGATTCCCTTCTTTTTTTTTTTTTTTTTTTTTTCTTCTCCTATGGAGCAATTGCACCTTCACCTCCAGGGCCTGCAGCGGGATCTCCAGCCGTGGTTTAAGAGCCCAGCTGCCCAGGGGACACCGGCAGAGACACGGCAGAGCCTACTGCTGCCACGCTGGCAAGGAGCCCACCCAGCTCCCTGCCAAAGCCACTGCTGGCTCCTCTAACAAGCACCAGCCCGTGGGTGTGAATTCTCTCAGTGTTCATTGAAATAACATTAAGTGTGATGGACTCCTGGGCTATTAGAGTGGATGTAACATGTAATTGAGGCTGGTTATTCTTCATCTGGAGTGTGTGTCGTTCCTCCGTCCGTCCCCCCCCTTCACTAATGGCAAATCAGGGCAGAACACATGGTGCGGGCTTTGTGAATCCCGGACTCAATTCACTCCCTGCCTCCGATCAAAATGATCCCAATGAATATCAATGAATGAGCGGGGGACAATGAATTCGAGTGAATGAAAGCCTTGTCATGGGGCCCTTGGCCGGCACCGAGCCACAATTGAGCACCACAAGGACGGCGTCTGCCTGGGCGGTGTTTGAATTCAGCCCCATTAGCGCGATTAGGGGGAAGATTACAGGGTGGGGGCAAGGTCGGCTCCGCTGATGGGGCTCTCCAAAGCCCTATTGCTGCCATTTCTTTGGAGAGCAAAATGAGCAGGATTCTGCGAGCCCAGCTCCAGCTGGGCATGGGGAGAGCAGGGGATGAGCTCCCGAGTGGGAGCAGAGACGGGCAGATGCTCGGGCAGCCCAAGGGTGGGTGGATCTGTCTCATCCTCCTGGTGTTCGTTAGCGTGTGGGCTTGGGGGTCCACAAATCAGAACCCGGTTTTGACCGTGGGTCCCAAACCCAGCTCAGCAGGATTGCTGCACTCCCCAAGTGTCAGATTAAGCCATTCTCTTCATTAAAAACTAAATCAGATGCTCCAGGTAGCACATGCGTGGTTTTTCACCACGGATATGCCCACTTTTTTTTCCCCTGGGGCCACATTCCTGGTGTCTCAAAGACCCAAATCAACCCAGTAAAACAAGGGGCACATCACCTGGCAGCCACGGAGGGAGAGAGGAAGGAGGCTGCTCCTGGATCCAGGCTCTTGGCAGCTGCTCCTGCTTCTGTATTATCTCTGCATCTCCCAACAAACACCCAAATGCGTGGGTGCATCTGCACAGAAATGATGAATAATAATTCGAGAGGGGAAGAAGAGTAGGCGAGAGAGTGCAGGGGAGAAGGAAGCTTTTGCATAACGGGGGGAGAAGAACAGAATCAGCAGGGAGGGAGCAACAGTGTGAAGCCTGGAAGGAAAGGAAGGCTCTTGCTGGGATGACCTGCCCGGGGAAAGCAGGGAGAAAGCTACCGCCTGTGAAAATGTTGTGAGGAAAAGGGAAAGGCTTCAAAGAAACTACGCTGCCAAGGAGATAAGATTAAATTCCTGCAGCCCATTCAGAAAGGAGGCGATGGGGAGAGCAGCTCTCCCACGTGCCGTTGCAGGGTAGGCATCACTGCAATGAATGTGGGATGCCATTCATTTCCCTCCTCCCCCCCCCCCTTTTCTTTCTGCAAAAATAAGAGTGGGTGCATCCGCACGTGCAGCCCCTCATCCCAGGGGTTTGACCCCCCCAGGTGTTTACTGGGGGTCCGTCAGACCCCCTCACACTCCCTGCTCACTCCTCCACCTCAGTGGGGTTTGTTAACAGCGGGGGGGTCAACAGCAAAGGGTCACAGAGCACGGGCACAGCGTCACCCCGGGGGTCCCACTGACACGGGGCTCGTGCCATGGCCCAGACCCCCTCCCCAGCACCGCACCGACAAAAGGGCTTTGAAGGGCTCATTTGCTGGGGGCGGCAGAGCGAGAGGGAAAGGCTTGTGCCTTTTCTGGCTTTCTGTCCTCGTTAATTGGTGAGTGACAGGGCAAACCACGTTTCAAAGTAATCACGTGTAGTGCCGGGAGCTGAGCGGTTGGGGGGGGGGGCTTCAGCTGCAGGGATGGGCTGGGGGGGTGGCACAGCCATCGTTCGCTCGCAGGGACACACGGACCCAAGGGGGACACTGTGCACCCCAAAACACACCCAGCCTATATCTCACCACGGTGTGTGAACACCCTGTGTGTGCCCACGGATGTAACGTGGTGCCTTGTGCCCCATCTCCAGCAGCCCTCCCCACAGCTGCACAAACGGGGGCACCCACCATCGCTGGGGCACTTCCAGACCCCCCACCCTCCACATCGTATTTATTTATTCATTTTCCCCACCCTCTCTTACACTCTGCAATACACCTCACCCAGCTGTGGCTGTCACCAAGCATGCAAACGCCCTTAAAATATATATATATACCTGCACCTAAATATATATATGTGTGTACATAACGACTAGCTTCTTGTTTGGCTCAGCAGAGCCCCGCAGAGTCACACAGTTGCTGGGTTTGATGCAGGCATGTGCCACAGAGGCTGAGCAAGGAAAGGGGACCAGCCTGGTCCCCTCTTTTGGGGTTCCCCCAAAGCTGGAGCAGACCCTGTGCCCCCAAGCTCGCTTGGCGTGTTCCCGGTTCTGCTGTTCCCAGATTCTCTCTCTTCCTGCTAACGACCTGCACCAACACCAACTCCTCCACGCCTTTTCAAAGCCTTCATTTTTAAGTGGAAATAGGGAAGAAGGAGAAGAAAAAGACGTGCCCAACCCTCTCAGGCATGTGTAGGAGGGCTGGGATTGATTGAAACACCTCCTGCCAAGAGGCTGGAAAGTCCCAGCTCTCCCTCCCCACCTTTCTCTTGTCTTCTCCAGGCACCCAAGGGTGCATCTATATCCAAGTGGACTCGCTGCTCTAGCCGCAGGGATGGTGAGCCTGGTGTCCCCAGAGCACCAGCTCCTTGCACCCCGTGGTGCTTGGAGGCATCAAACCTCCCTGACACGGCTGCCGTGGGCAGCTGGAAATACACGGGCTGCCTTTCCTCCTCACCTCACACACGTTGAGCGCTGTCTCGGGGGCTGCTGTCACTGGCAGCTTTTTTTGCTGCTGTGACACTACCTTTTCTCTTCTGCGGGCACACACACACACACACACACAAGGCTGGTGTCGGGAACACACGCTGGCAGAGCAACCTCCTGTGCCAATTATCCCGTTCCCCGCAGCGATTCCTCCCCCTCCCCTCTTTACGCCTCTTACCCCCGTGAAAATGAACGAAGCCAAAGTCATCGATCACTTTTTAGCACATGGGCATCCAGGCAGAAGCTCGGAGCTTGGTTCTTACTTATTTCTCTTCATCTCCCCCCAACACCACCCCCCAAAAAAAAGAAATGGATTTAGGGATTAAAGCGGATATTCTGTTTTTCTGGGACTTTTCTTTGACGCTTAATCAATCTGCGTCCTGAGGACACAGGAAAAAAAGGAAACAAATGAAGCTGAGGGATGAGCACAGGTTCCTGTTACCCTGTCAAGGATGCAGAGGAGCCTCCACCAGAGGAGGCGTAAGGCAGGACATAATGAAAAACAGGAAAAAAACAGAGGAGCAACTCTCTAGACCTTGAGGATGAGGCAGCGAGGGCGCCCCAGCACATTGTCCCTGTGTCCCCTCCACCTCCCAGCCCTCTCCTGCTGCCAGGAGATGTTTTACCCTCAGGATTCCTGTTCTGGTGATGGGAGCTCTACATAGGCCAGACCTCCCGGTGCCAACACCACCAGAGTGGGAGCTTTGAGCAGTTCTGCAGCGAGCAGAGAGCACAAACGTGCCCTCTCTCATCATCCTGTGCAAACAGAATTCAGCTCATTTTGATTATGGACTGGCTTCTGCCCATGAGAGGCCCTTCCCCCTTCTCCCCACCTCACCATTTAATTATCCAGATGGAAGGTGCACCTCCATTATAGCCCTGACATTGGGAGCCAACCATCGCAAAGGCCACCAGGAGCCAGGAGGATTTTATTTTATGCCTTTTTTTTTTTTTTTACCCCCCCATAGCAAAGAGAATTAACGCACAGCCTCGCATACCTCTGAACCATAATCACAATACTTAGCACATAGATAACGCCTCTTGTTTTCTTAAGTGCTGCACAGACATTAAGCATAATTAAGCCTCACAGCATCCCCTTTCAGGTGGGTTATGAGGAGTGTTGGGGGGGGGAATCAGGAGAGAAATCAGGGAGCGACAGGCTGATGCAGGAGAGGTTGTGACTGTGTCTCACAGCGCTTGAGTGCCAGAAGTGCTTGTTGGAAGAGGTTCACTGTACCCAGCAGCTCCCAGTGAGCCCCCCCCGGGCACAGGGATGTAGTCATCAGGGCCAGGAGCCGTGCCACAGCGGGTGCCAGCCAGCCTGGGAGACACAGGCAGGTGGTGGGAGGCTCCTGGAGCCGTCCCCAGGCAGGGAGGAAAGCCCCGCTGTTCCCTGCCTTCCTTGTCTGCCACCCTCCTTCACGGGGGTTTGGGAGGGGGAAGCATAGAGTCACCGAGGTTGGAAAGGACCTTTCAGACCATTGAGTGCAACCAGCAACGCAACCTGACAAAGACCATCACAAAAACCCTATCTCTAAGCACAGTGTCTACCCATCTTTTATGTACTTCCAGGGATGGTGCCTCAACCCCTTCCCTGGGCAGCCCATTCCAAGGCTTAAGAA
This sequence comes from Scolopax mira, assembly GCA_004320125.1. Taxonomy (NCBI): domain Eukaryota; kingdom Metazoa; phylum Chordata; class Aves; order Charadriiformes; family Scolopacidae; genus Scolopax; species Scolopax mira. Next base: position 14,320 of record BJBW01004818.1, read on the forward strand.
CCCTTTCCATGTCAAAATTTTCCTAATATCCAATCTGAACCTCCCCTGGGGCAACTTGAGGCTGTTTCCTCCTGTCCCATGGCCCGTTCCTTGGGAGAAGAGACCAACCCCCCACCGGCTACCCCCTCCTTTCAGGGAGCTGGAGAGAGAGAGTCTCCCCTCAGCCTCCTTTTCTGCAGGCTGAACACCCCCACCCCTCCCCTTAAGACTTGTGCTCCAGACCCCTCACCAGCTCCGTTGCCCTTCTCTGGACTCGCTCCATCCCCTCAATGTCCCTGCTCTCTTTGCCTCCCCCAGGCTGGCAGCTCCTGGGCACAGCGAGGTCTTTGCTATGATCGCAGCAGCAGCGGCCGGCTCTACCCGCTGCCCGGACCCCTCACCCCACGGTTCAGCCGGGCTCCGTACCCCCCGCTGCATGCCCCCAGCCCGGGACCAGCATGGGCAGCGTCAGTAGCCTCATCTCTGGCCACAGCTTCCACAGCAAGCACTGCCGAGCCTCCCAGTACAAGCTCCGCAAGTCGTCCCACCTGAAGAAGCTCAACCGGTACTCGGACGGGCTGCTGCGTTTCGGCTTCTCCCAGGACTCCAGCCACAAGTCCGGCTCCAAAAGCAGCAAGAATGAGGACTTCTTTTACATCAAGGTCAGCCAGAAGGCTCCCGGCTCCCACCGCACGGACTATACCTCCCTTGCCGGCGGGGAGCTGGGCAGCCAAGCCGGGACGAGCAGCATGGACTTCGGGACCCCCACGCCGCAGAAGCTGATGCCCTTCCCCAGTCAGCTGGAAGTGGTTAGTAGGGGAGACAGCAGTCCCAGAAGTGGTGGTGGTGGTGGGGGGTGTCCAGTGGACCACATCTGCCCTCAAAAGCAGGTGCAGGTCCCACCACGGGGGTTGTTCTGGCTCAGAGGTGATAGTTTGTGCTGAGGGAGAGGGGCAGCGGGGAGGTTCTGGGGGGACCCTGCCCACCCTCAGCAATATGATCCATATCCCTTCATTTCCAAACCCGGCAGGAGCAGATTTAGCCATCGGCACCCTCCTGAGCCTTGAGTCCTTGATGGGGCCGTCCCTGCCGTGTGGGTCTCATCCTCGGGGCCAGAAGGGATGGGGGAGGACAGATGACGTGCTGATGGGCTCTGCTCTCCTCCCCAGGGTGCGGAGAAGCCAGCTGCACGACCCACCGCCTTCAAGCCGGTGCTGCCCCGGTCCGGTGCCATCCTCCACTCCTCCCCGGAGAACGGGGGTCACCTCCCCCAGCAGCTGCACCCCTCAGACAAAGCCAAGGAGCAGGAGCTGAAGCCGGCGTTGTACTCGGGGGGTCTGTCCGACTCCGGCAGGAACTCCATGTCCAGCCTCCCCACCCACAGCACCAGCAGCAGTTACCAGCTCGAACCCCTCGTCACGCCCATGGGACCCATCAGCCGCTTCGGGGGCTCAGCCCACAACATCTTGCAGTGCGCCATCATCCAGGACAGCAACATGATGAGTCTCAAGGCCATGTCCTTCTCCGATGGGGGCAACAAGATCCTCAACCCTGGCAAAGCCCCCCACCACCACGCCGCCGAGAAGACCACTTGCATCCGTTCGCCCATCTCCACAGACGAGTCCACCATCCAGGAGCTGGAGCAGAAGCTACTGGAGAGGGAGGGAGAGCTGCAGGAGCTTCAGTCGAGCTTCGAGGAGAAGGAAGTCAGCTCCTGCCAGGCTTATGAAGAGAAGCAGCGGCGCTGCAAGGAAGAGCTGGAGGGCCTCAAGCAGAAATGCAACAGCAAGCTGAAGCAAACCTCACAGAAAACCCAGCGGACGCAGCAGGTCCTTCACCTCCAGGTGTTCCAGCTGCAGCAGGAGAAGAAGCAGCTCCGGGAGGAGCTGGAGAACCTCATGAAAGAGCAAAACCTGCTGGAGACCAAGCTGAGGTCCTACGAGAAGGAGAAGACCAGCTTTGCCCCAGCGTTGGAGGAGACCCAGTGGGAGGTAAGTGGCACCATAGCATCAAGAGATGCCTTGGGCTTGTCCATGCTGAAAGAGAAGCGTGTGCGTGGAAGGTGATAGCTCTGGCCCCAGCAATAAACCACGCAGCTCTTCTCCATCTCTGTACCTGCAGAAGGTGCGAGCGGAGCAGATGGTGCCCGCAGTAAGCCCAGGCTGGAGGAGATAAATATTGAAGGCGAGGAGAGCCCCAGTCTGTCGCGTGGAGGCTCTGAGAGTTATAACTGAGTGACTCACTGTCCCTCTTAACCCCTCAGCACTTCACACCCACAGGGAAACGGCTACTGCATAAAACCCCCAGTCATTAAAATAACTTCACGTTTCCAGCCTCCAGCGCAGGGTTTTTTTGCCCCGGAGGAGCCGTCAAGCTGCCTTCCCATGTGGAAATAGGAACTGCTTGGACTTGCCACGGTCATTTATTAGAGAGCAGTAAAACCTTCCACTCTGTGCTTAAGCTTAATTTTCCTACTGATTGGGCATCACCGAGCAGAGACCATTAATCTGGTGAAAATTCAGAAGTCATCCTGACCTCCCACCTGAGTACCAGTTCATCTCCCGGCAGCCATACAGGGAGGAAGAGCACGGGGTTCACCTTCCCTCCCTTCGCGTGCAAGGATTTCTCACATGGCTTTTAGAATCTCTGATTTCTTTGCATTTTGGAGCCACTTCTCCAGGCTGTACACAAGACCTACCACAATCGCAGCCACAGGGTCCCACCAAGAGCAGTCCCAGCATCAGGTGGATGCTGAATCCCCAGCAGCGGGCTCGGGAAGGGCTGTACCAGCCAGGCTTTAGGCTCCAGGGGGATGCTCCAGCCGGATTTACATGCTTTATCCCCAGCTGCAGTTGGGCGTCTGCTGGGTGAAACCAGCTCAGCCAGTTTAACTGACCACACGTTGGACAGGGTATTGAGGCTTGAGCACTTCCTGGACACCGTCTGCTTCCACACCTCAGCTGAGGGGGTGTCAGCTCATTAAATCCTATGGCTGTTCCCAAGCAGATGGGGTGTTGATGCACCGAGAGCTTGGGGACCCCTTCAGCCCCCCCTGAGAGCCCAGAGCATCGCCTGGGCATTGTTCTGGGTGGGATTTCATGGCCAGAGTATCAGCATGCCAAGCCCCAACTATTCCCAGCATGGTTTCCATGGAGTACCGTGGGTTCTACTGGCTTTTTCCCAAGCACATCCCTAACTCAGGTGCTGTGTCCCTCCTTGCAGGTGTGCCAGAAGTCAGGGGAGATCTCCCTCCTGAAGCAGCAGCTGAAGGAGTCCCAGACCGAACTCAACACCAAGACCACTGAGATCCTCAGCCTGAAAGCTCAGCTGAAAGAGGTGAGGGTGAAGATGGAAGGGCTGGAGATGAAGACCCAGGACCTGGAGGGCTCCCTGCGCACCAAAGCCATGGAGCTGGAGGTGTGTGAGAACGAGCTCCAGCGCAAGAAGAATGAGTCCGAGCTGCTGAGGGAGAAGGTGAACCTGCTGGAGCAGGAGATTGTGGACCTGCGGACGGAGCTCGCTGTCCTCAAGGACCAGCTGAGTGAAGCCCATGAGGTGGCCAGGCCCTGCGCCATGTTGGACGATGCTCAAGCCCTGCAGGGAGAGGTGGAGAGGCTGAGGGCAGAGCTGAAGGCTGAGCGGGACAACAACGAGCAGATGACCTCCAGCTTCCAGCACGAGCGGCAGACATGGAAGGAGGAGAAGGAGAAGGTGATTCACTACCAGAAGCAGCTGCAGCAGAGCTACCTGCACATGTACAAGAGGAACCAGAACCTGGAGAAGATGCTCCAGCAGCTCGCCGCGGGGGAAGACGGCAAGGAACCCATCGAGCTGGACATACCCGGCGCCGACGTCCCCTACGAGGACATCATTGCCACCGAGATCTGAGCCAGGTCTGCCTTCTCCTCCCTGCAGCTCTGGGGCGGGTGTCTCTTCCAGGCGAGAAGCTCTGCCCCACGGCTCGGTCCATGCCTTGTACAGTCCAGATGAGCCATGTATTTATTAGCCGAGCTGGTGGCCTGGCCGGCTCGCCAGCCTTTGTCCCCTCCCCGCGTGGCACCGTGGCGGTGCCCTCCGTCGCCTGTCGTGTTACAGAGGTGAACAAGCAACTCGTGCCAATGGTGACGTGCCAGCAGCTCCCCCTCGCCCCCGCTGCCACCTCGGCAGCCTCCCTTCTGCCCCCTTGAAGCCGGCGACAGGGGTGGCCAGGGAACAGGACTTCAGGAAATAATCTCCCGATGATGCAAAACTCCCAAGGGATGCTCTGCTCCGGGCTCGGAGGGGGACCCCGTGATGGCACAGCTCTGGGGACAGGGATGCCACAGCCCTTCCCACCGTCCACAGCCTGGAGGATGCTCCGTGCTGCTCTCACATCTCCTTCACCTTCCTCCACTCAGTCCTGATCTCCAGGGACCGAGGAGCCTCCCCCCGCAACAGGTTGCACATCCACTTTTCCCATCTTTTGGCTGCTGGAGAGCCTCAGGAAGGACCCACCCGCACCCCCCACCTCGTCACAGCCAACACCCCCACCGAAATCACCTTTCACTAATGAGCACAGCCCACCTCACACCCGTTCCACCCCACCAGCACATCCCTGCTCCCCAGACCTGCACAGCCATGGCGAGCCCAACGCTCCCCAACCCTCACCGATGAGAGCTCGGGGTCCCTGTTCTCCAGCTGCCAGACGGGCAACCGGATTGAAGAATTCACAGAAATCTCCAAGCCACAGTCCGACCTGAGGATTTGAGGGGGAAACGGATTGTGTTTGCCCCCTCACCCTCTCGCTTGCTCAGTGCGACCGTCCCTCCGGGAACCCCGGCTGCCTTATCTCCTCCCGTGCCCTTATGTCCCAGCAACACAAGCTGGTTAAAAAAAAAAAAACAAAAAGCCCAAAATGACCACTTTTGCTTCATTTTCGACCCTAGCTCTTAAAATTTCCTCCTGCTGCCCGCCAGCGGGTAACAAGGCTCCACCTGCAGGTGACTCTCCTGTCCCCCCACGGCTCGGCCCAGGAGGGCATCAGCCAGCGGCACCCAGCTTGCCAGGGTGGAAATCTCCAGCTGGGACCACTTACTTTGTGCCAGTGCAGTGGTATTTTTACTGCAATGTGTTTGTTTACCCATTAGCACCAGCCCAGGAAGCCCCTTCCCAGGGTTGGGGGGCTGGGGGGGGGGCGGATCTTGCATGACCCCATACCAAAAATTCGGCCAAGGGCTCCAAGCTTTGCACAAGCAGCAAAATTCAGCATCCCCTCACCCCGCAGGTAACACATAGAAACCAGTCTGTGCCTTCCTCACTGCCCCCCACGCCCCCGGTCCTGGCACACAGCACAAGCCCTGGTCCATTAGCCATGGTCCACCAGAGAAAAGCCAACCTCAGATCCCAGTTCCAGCCCTGGAGCTGGAGGTTGGGGTCCACGTCGGGTGAGCCAGGGGTTTGCCCAGCCCCACTGAAGGATGTTTCGGAGAGCCAAAGGATAAGGGATGAAGGATGGCACTCAGCTCACCAGGCTAGAAAGGATTTTCTGCATCATCCAAGCCATAACCCTGTACCCGAGGGCTCTGTCCCCCCCTCCAACCCCCACATCAGAGCCAGAACACGGCAACCAGGAGCTTTCCGAAACACACCCGGGGTTGGGTGTCAAGGGAGCAGGGGGGTGGGACAGAGCCCACCCTGCCTGCCCAGCCCTGCTCCCGCCAGCCTCGGTGGCACCACCCCTGGTCCCCCATCACCCCAGTCCCATGTCCCCCCATCACCCCAGCCCCAGCCAGTGCTGTGTGATGTGATTGCCCGGAGGCATCGACGTGCTGCCTTTGCACAACGCTGTGTGTGACCGTCCGTGTCGCAGCCGTGTCGCTCCCGGCCGAGGCCGGGCTCAGCCTGTACAGATAAATTTTTTTTTTTCCTTTCTTTCTTTTTTTTTTTCTCCTCCCCTGCAGGTTTTTCGGATGTTATTTCTGGTGACCAATGTAAACTACTGGTAATTTTATGGTTTTATTTATAAATAAATTTTTAAAAACTTCCAGAGTCGGCAGGGCTCGGATGGTTTTCATCGCCGGGGCGAGTGGCGACGCAGGACAGGGCTTCCCCATGTCCTTCTCACATCAACAGCCCTCTCCCCCCCAAGCCACAAACCATTTATCACGGTGCACCAAGGTCCCCTTTGGGGACATCCTTCCACCTGGCCCTGGTCGTTTCCAGCGTTATCTCCGCTGTGCAGCTGGGATAACCCATGCATGGAAAAGCGGCGACTTGGCCTCCGGCGAAAATTGGGGGGGGGGAAGTGGAGGGGAGGAGATTATCTGCCTGGCCCCGTGCCCCAGGGCTTTGCTCCCCCTGCTCTGCAGGTGAGACTGATTTTCATCCCAACCCACGCAGCCCCAAAGCCCCCAGCCCCAGGCGTCACCATCCCCAGAGAGGGCAAGTCCACACACACACACACACACATCCCCCCCCTCACCGCCTGCGGAGCCGGAGCAAACAATTGCAGAAGAGAAATACAGTGGAAACACCTTAACAAAAGACAAGGACATGTTTTGACTGTTTAAGCTGTTTTCCTTCAGAATCGATGGACTCGGAGCCTGTTTGCTCTGCACAAATCTGGCGGTTTCACAGGTCTAAAGAGCACAGGGGGAGATAAAGGGGGAGGCTGGAAGGGGGGGTAGTAGGGAACCAGAAAATAGAAAATAGGGGGAAACACTCAAACTGAGGAAAACACAGTTCTCCCCATACCCTTTGGCTGTTTCCCCAAGGTACTTGCCCCACCGCAGGTGGCGGGGGGGGGGAGAGGGGGCCAAGTGACACACAAGCTGCTCTGTGCCCCCCCAAAAGGGCACCCAGCTCCCGCCAACGCTTTCCAGGGAAATCTTGGCTTTGCTCACGCTGCCTGAGGCGTGAGGGAAGCTTATTTTTAGAGCCTTTGAAAACTGCTGAGGAGGAAGGAGATGACAGAAAACGCACGGGCAAGGGCTCTCTCCTGAGCAGCACCTTCTGTTAGAAATCACCTCCAACCATCGCCTGCCCCGGCTGTGGGTGCTGCTCCGAGCCCTCCCCAGGCTCATCCAGGTGTCTGGCTCAGGGGAAGAGTGAGGAGAAGACTCCCCTATTATCCCAGGGGACACCCCTGTCCCACAGAGGTCACAGCCCAATTGCAGAGGGTGCAGCGCAGCAAAGCAGAGACTTACCAGGGCTGAGCAGGAGGCAGGGCAGGTCCAGGAGCAAGCACAGCATTCCTGGGGGGCACACATTCCCCTAAGGACACCCCTTTGGCTGTTCCCAGGACACTGGGAACCCAAAACCCCAGCCCCTGTAGACACCAGGCTGCTTCCATTGAAGCAGGTGAGGGTCCCACCCCTTTTCCTCCAACACTTTCACGAAGCTACTGAGAAAAAGCTGTGTCCTCCCCACAGGTAGGGCTCAGATGGCAGAAATCAGGGAAGTGGGCACCAGCTGGCCCTTGTAGGGCTGTGACACATCAGGATGCTGTGGGATCACATGAAGAGCTGAATGAGGAGGACCCAGCCTCCCCTAGGTCCCTCCTGCCCCGGGAGGAAGGAGCAGAAAGCCCTGGTAACACCAGGGTAAAGCCATTCCCCCACCATACCCACTGCTTCTTGGTGATGAGTTGACCCCAAACGGGATGGCACTGATGTGTGCCAGGGCTCCAAGCTCACTTGGAGGGGGGCATGGCTGGCTCGGGTGATGGGGGGCCAAATTGGAGAAGGAGCACCAGCTCCTGTGTGTCCCCTGTCCCCCCCTCCCCAAAGTCACCGGGGTCCCTTCTTCCTCCCTGCTTTGGGCTGACTCTGCTCCAGCTGCCCGGGCACCAACCGCCCCGCAGACAGAAGGAGTTTGAATTTGCTGTTGAGCTAATCAGCAGATGCAAATAAGCTTCAAGACGGAGAAAAGCTGATTTGCATCTTCTTTTTTAACACCCCGGTGCCACCACCCCACCGGCTTCTGGCTACGGGGCAGGGGGGGCGGTTTAGGGGGACTGATTTTAGAGTCAGACCTAAAAATCTCAGCAGAGACAGGACCGGGGATGGCCTTTGAAAGAGCAATTAAAGGGAACCACCTCTTGCTCACAGGGTGAGGGAGGGTTGGAGGCAAAGCTGCTTTTGATGTGCAAATAACCTGCAGCAGCCCCCCCCAACCTGCTCCCCCCGCCTTACATCTGCCAGCCCTAACCCAAAACCCAAGGGGCAGGGTGGGGGTGGGGGGGAACGTGTCCAATGTTTGCTCTTACCCCCCCCCCTTCTTCCTCCTCAATGAGCCGACAGCTGGCGTGTGCTTCTCCCAGGGACCTGACGGGCTGACAGCAGTTGGCAAAAGGGGATAAGACCCCCAGGCAGCCCTCATTAGTCATTACCCCCCAAAAAAACCCACAAAAAATAAAAGAAAAAGAGAAAAGGGAAAAGAAAACAGCATGTAAATGTGCTCCGGCAGCAGCTGGGAGATCAGCACATCCCATTTACCACGGTACCTGTTGTCTCCAGCGCCATGAAATATGGGGCTGCTTGTTTAGCATCCGGCTAAATGCCGTGTCCAGGGGTCCCCCCGCCGCCCGGCCCGATGCCACGCAGAGGGGCAGCACCCCCCACCCCCCCGGCCCTTCGCTTTCCCACCCCATTTTCCCAGCAAAGGGCCCTGCTCTCAGCTCGGCGCTAAAGTAGCTGTGCTGCAGCCCCAGCCTGCTCCCGGGGCCTCTGCCTGAGGGCAGATACAGCTATTTTTGTCTTTTCTCTCTCTTCCAGGGCTCCGTGCCAGGCTCAGGCTCAGCTACCTGCGAGCTTTAGTCTGGAGACAGGCTCTGCTGCCACCCAGGGACCTGCCTGCACACAGGGTGACAGTGACGCTGTCCCCCCTGGTGGCAGATGGATTTTCTCCAGCGGCCCGGGAGCATGAGAGAGGAGGAAATTGGATTTGGATACCAGAACCCAAATGGAATCATAGAAGACAGGCATTTTTTGGATACCAGAATGAAATTCTTTGCTGTGAGGGTGGTGAGACACTGGAACAGGTTGCCCTGAGAAGCTGTGGCTGCCCCA
>BJBW01004818.1:23364-43191 GCA_004320125.1 Scolopax mira
AAGGGCAGGTTGGAGGGGGCTTGGAGCCCCCTGGGCTGGTGGGAGGAAACACCTGAATAAACCTACCCAGACCCAGCACCTTTAATGGCGCTGTTTGTGTGGATAACTTAAAAGCCAACATGTTTCTAAGCTCATTTTCCAGCAGCCTTTGAAGGTCTCCTCCTCTCCTCTGGGGCAGTGTCCCCTGTGAGACCCCAACATTCCTGCAGAGCCTGGACCCGTGACTGAGCCTCCCACCCCCTCCAGCAGCACAAAGCATTCCAGGACTGAAGCCGAAGGCCAAATCCTCCTCATCAAAAGCCACCGACAGGACTAAACAGCATGGGGGTGGCTCAAGTGGCCCTCGCTGAGCGCACAGAAATGGAGGTAAAAAGTGTTTTCAGCACATTTCATTCAGATAAAGGGAATCCCCGAGGCAAAGGACACAGCAGCCACCATTGAAAGACCTCAATGTATGTTTTTAAACCACAGAATCATATAAACAGCCTTTTTTTTTTTTTCAACACCTTCCATATTTAATTTATTTAGATATTCTCTACATTAAAGTATTCTCATGCCAACACTTCCAACCTCCCATCCCTACCTCAAGAAAAATAGACTTGACACAGCTTTAGGGTGGAATGCACTGGAATAAAGTTGCTATTGGGTCCAAGTTACAGAGAACACTGAACAAACTAGAGAGAGAACTGCACACAGGAGATGCCAGGACAAGCTGGAATTAGTACATTTATCATCCCAGTCATGTTAGCACCTTCCCAGACAAGCACCAGAGGTGTTGAGAGAGGTGCAACATGCTTTGGTTAGCTAGACCAGAGCTTAGACTACATTAAGCCTGGGAAAAAAATAATAAAAAAAGCAGAAAGCCTGCCAGCACTGGGCTCCGAGCCTCATCTCAGCCAATTCAGGGAAAAAAAATAAAAATATCCAAACCCAACAGTGAATGGACCAGCCAAGTTTGGGGTGTTTGGGAATGCTGAGCCCTCCTGGCCAGCCAAACCTGTGCCTGCAGTGCAAACCACAACACTTGCAAACAGGGCTGGGGACCCAGTGCTGCCCAGAACATGCTTTACAGCAGAATTCAAAATATCCATTCGCACATTCAGCTGCTTTTTCTCCTGTTGCATCGTTTGGTACAAGCCATACTTTAAAAGCTGGTCTCCCACCAGTACAACTGTGTCAGGTATAAGGTGGCTTCTTTATCCCAAATCTCAATCCCCTTCAGTAGCAGCACAAAGCCTTGAATTACCTAGAGTTTTGCCCGCTGGGACTCTACTGCTCTTGGAACATTTTAGCTGCTCTTGTGAGTCTCTGGCATTTCCAGAATTCAAAGAAAAAAAAAAAAAAGGGGTAAGTAGGAAACTTACTCTGCAAATTCCAATTTGAGACCTTCAATTCAGTAATTAAGCCTTATCATGCTGCGTTGAGGTAGCAACGCACTGGCCTGTGACCTCTGAAAAGCCCCTTTTGCTTGGGGAAAAGCACCTACTGTGCCTGATAGTGTTCTCAGTTCACACATACCTTTAAGAATCTGAAGCCAGAGTTAAAAATAATCAGTGTCTGGCATTTTTCAGAAAGGGACGTTGCCACACACCGTGCTTTCCACAGACCAGCCGGGTCTTCAGGCAGGAGAGCAAAGTGCCATCTGTTGCACCAGCAGCACAGCAACCACCTACCATCACACCCAGCAGATGCTTTGGACAAAAAAAAGTCACATTCGTGCTCTTTCGGTGTTTTCTAAACCACCTGGGGCTCGTGGTTTCAAAAATAAAGATTTGCAATTTCTGGTAATGCTCTGACATTCCCCTTGAAATGTCTACAAAGAGTCCAGTTCAAAGAACAACCTTCACAATAGCTATTGCACATTTGTAAGAGCTGGCCTAAGTATTTTCCTGAAGATCCAGGCTTTGGAAGAAGGGATATTTTAAAAACTGGGATCGGTGTGCACTGGAACACTGGCACAAATGTCACCTATTCTTGGTTTTAATTTTAAGGGCGACAAGTAAACACCAACACATGGAAAAAAAAGGAAAACAAACGGCATTTCACAGAGCAAGGAGTTAGAGCTGAAGCTGTGGCTAGTGTTTCGCAGTCGAATCTCGAGGATAGAACTCGGCCAGCGTCGTCTGAGGAATTCTCTTCAGCATCTCCTTGGGGAAGATTCGCAAGAGCTGCCACCCGATGTCCAAGGTCTCGTAAACAGTGCGATTTTCGTAAGGACCTGGAGAAAACAACCACAGACTGAAATATGGGGCAGGAAAGAGTCTCCCCACCAGGCAGACCCGGGAACAAGACCTGCGAGGTGTTAATGCATCCGGTGACGTTCTCGGAACGGACACTCACCCTGAGCAATGAAGTTCTTCTCAAACTTCTGCAGAAACTCCAGATACAGCAGATCATCAGAGGTAAGAGCTTCCTCACCAACTACAGCCTTCATCGCCTGCACATCCTTCCCGATAGCGTAGCAGGCGTACTGGAAGGGAGAGAAAAAGAAGTGCTTTTATCTTGATCACCCACAGAATGATTGCTGTTCAAACCCAAAGGGTCTCACTAAACGCTGTCGGCGCTTTAAAGCGGCCTCAGGAACGTTCTGGATCACAGCCATTTAGTGACACGGATATCTGAAGTACAGCTCTGCTTCTCTGACCAGGTTTTTTGGGGTTTTTTTGTTTGGTTTTTTTTTTGTTTTTTTACATACCAGTTGGTTGGATACATCTGCATGATCCTTCCTGGTCATTCCCTCTCCAATGGCTGACTTCATCAGTCGAGACAAGGAGGGCAAGACGTTAATAGGGGGGTAAATCTGGAGGGAAAAGACAGATTCCAACATTAGTATTTCAAAATAGAGTAATCTTAAATATGTTTTAAGGGTTGAGGTACACACCTGTCTGTTATGCAGCTGCCTGTCCACATAGATTTGTCCTTCAGTGATGTATCCAGTCAAGTCAGGGATAGGATGAGTAATATCTATGGAAAAAAAAATGGTTTGACAGTTTTCAGACCTTTTATATCCATTCTAGCACTGAGATAGCAGCCTTTTGCTGTGACTTCTAGAGTAAAACGTTGGTGTATATCACCAAGTGCTCTTATCAAGGATTAGAGCTGTGAACACTCCCGATAAAGGGTGGAGAAAAGTCCTGAAGTCTGAAATGGGCAACGCATTTCTATGAGCAATACAGAGAAGGCAGCCAAGAACTGCAATATCCAAATGGAACCAGAAAGGCCAAAGGACCCCCTGGATCTTGCTGTGCACTCAAGAAAAAGCTTGCTCCAAAGGAGTCCCTGAAAGTGCTATTTAATAAGAACACTTGAAAATAACTCACCATCATTGGGCATGGTGAGAATAGGAATCTGAGTAATGGAACCATTTCTGCCTTCCACACGCCCAGCACGCTCGTATATAGTAGCCAAGTCCGTGTACATGTAACCTGGGAAACCGCGGCGACCGGGCACCTCCTCTCTGGCTGCCGAAACCTGAGGCAACCCAGAAAAACATTTCCAAGAAATCAGATCCCTCACACAGACCCACCATCTCCCCTAAATAAGCTACACAAGTATTTCTTCCTGCAGGCGATACCCAAACACAGCCACACCAAACCCTGTGATGGGAAATATGTCACCACGACCACGTCTGACAGACAAGATGCCAAGACAAATCAGACACTACTATCAAACCACTAGTCAAATAAGTTTAGCTATCACTGAAGCAATGGTTTTTTTGACTGCTGAACATAATCATAGACTATCAATGAGTAACCCAAACCCTCACTGCGTATTTATTAATTGCAATGAATACTAATTGGAACAGCTTGAGCAGAAGTTTACGCTCTCACTTTACAGCAGAAAGCCTTTCTGCCACCACCCAGCAGCAGAGTTCATAAACACGTACCTCTCGCAGAGCTTCAGCATAGGAGCTCATGTCTGTCAGGATGACCAACACGTGCTTCTCACACTGATAGGCCAAGAACTCTGCTGTTGTCAGAGCCAGACGAGGCGTGATGATGCGCTCAATGCTGAAATGGAACAGTAGGGCATTGTTTATAACAAGTGCTTTGAGGCTGCAAGGTAACAGTCCGAAGCTACAAATACTTAAATCCTCAGAAAACCTGCTCTGTGCACCAACTGCAGTGCCAGCACCTCATAATTCAACTTTGCTGCAAAACGCCAAACAGAAGTGACATCTGGCAGGACACCAGAAAGGCTTGTTCTTCTCAGCCTTCCCCCAACCACCAGTTGTGTCACTACTTACGTGGGATCATTGGCCAAGTTCAGGAACAGACACACATTGTCCATGGACCCATTTTCCTCAAAGTCTGACTTGAAGAACCGAGCTGTTTCCATGTTCACCTAAATCAGAATATTAAGGCATCAGTGCCAGACCAGACTTCCACAAACTCACTTTGCATCATATCAAGGTCAAAATACCTCATTAATAATCATTAATAATTAATAAGCAAAGCTCTCTATCATGAAGACTCCCTTACATTCACAATAGAATGAGGTATTTCTAGAATTCCAGGGTAGAAATGTTAGATTTTCAGATACTTTGATCAGACACCGCACTTCTGGCCATTTGGGATTTTCAGCCATGCCACCAGCCAAGTTTAGTTACATACACAAGACCTACAGAGAATACTTTCAAAAAAATGTAGTGTTCAGCTACTCTCAGCATTGTCTTATTTATTATTTATTACTATTGACTTACACCCATAGCAGCAAACACGATGGCAAAATTTTCTTCGCTGTAGTCCATCACATCTTTGGATTTCTTTACCAAGCCAGCTTGGCGACAGATCTGAGCTGCAATCTAGGAAAAAGAGTGTTTCTCTGTATATTTGATGAGATTACACAGACCAGGATTTATCTTAGTTTACTTTTCAACCCCAGAATAACGCAAGGCACTAACTGCTTAGAGTAGCTTTGAGTATTCACCTCATTGTGGGGCAAGCCAGCAGCTGAGAATATGGGGATTTTCTGCCCCCTGGCAATGCTGTTCATACCATCTATAGCAGAAATGCCAGTTTGAATCATTTCTTCTGGGTAGATGCGACACTGGGGATTGATGGGCTGACCTGTACATGAAATAACATGCATTCTCTTAAAGAATATTAAGATATCTGAAGCTTGATCAAGCTACCACTGACCTTGAACACCGATCTAAGGCTCACATTAAACGGTGCAAACCCCACTGTTAAACTTATAAACCTTTAAATGTGCCTGGTCAACACTGAGCCCTTTCTGGATCTGAAGACTCTGGCATTCTATGATCATGTTAATGGTAAGAGTACTTTCAAGAAAAGCCTACCACATTACTAGCTTTTTATCTCTGGAGACTGTATAATTAAGATAGTCTACAAATACTTCAAAGAACAGCTTCCAAGTGTTACCAAAACCAGTTATTTTCTGCCACCTCGTCATCCTGCACTTGTGTAGATTTCAGTTTGATGCTGCAAACACTTAAGTTTATGGTTAAACTTCCCCTAACAGTTAGATCCTGTGTTCAAAACTAGAACTATGGTAACATTCAGAAATACCAGATTAGTGTTCAACTCCATACCAGAAACAGATTAAGAACATACCCATTATGTCAAGGAAATCTTCAGCCAAGACAATGGGGCCTCTGTCTATAGGTTTTCCCGATCCATTAAATACTCTGCCTACAAGAAACAGCAATAAAATCAAAATGTAAGTTGCTGTGAAAATAAACTAGTGTGGGATAACTCTGTTCTTCAAAGCAAGATGCAAGCACTTACCAAGCATGTCCTCAGAGACAGGGGTCCGAAGAATATCCCCAGTAAACTCACAAGACGTTTTCTTCGCATCAATACCTGAAGTTCCTTCAAACACCTGAAAATACACCAGAAGACAAGACAAAACACAGGAGAAGAGAGTAAGCATTGTGCTTTACAAATTAACACACAAGAATGCTCCTTCACAGCTGGAGAACTCACTCAGCCACAGGGCAGAAAAGCAAGGCCATCCACTGCAAGCATAGGATTTCAAGAGCAGGTCACGAGTAGAAAACAGCACGTAAAAACCCACTTTAAACAAAATTCATGAGCTGTAACAGCAGCAGCCAACAAGTCTGGTGCCATTCCTTTGATCTCAAGTATTTCCCTTTGCCAATGGGGTAAAGTTCTTCAGATAACAAAAATATTAACAAGAAACAGCTGCTTCAAAGAAGTACCTGCAGCCACACAGCAAAGGAGCTGATTTTTGAATCTAATACTGCACAATTACAGTACGATTCCTTTAGTGGAAAGAAATCTGGGAGGGGGATGCAAGTAAAAAAAAAAAAATCTCACTGCACTCCAGGTTTCAATCTTTTAAAATTACTCATGTCACTTGCACTTGGAATAAGTAGGTGATTTTTTGTTTAATTTACAATGCCAAAAGAACATATGACAAGACAGATGTGACACAGCTCAGATGCTGATTAATGAAGTACTTTTTTGTTGCAACAAGAGACACTCCTGCCCTTAACTGTACCTGAACCACAGCTTTGGAGCCACTGACTTCCAGCACCTGCCCGCTCCTCCTTGTGCCATCAGGAAGAGTCAAGTGGACAATCTCTGCATACCTAGGAAACTGGAGACGAGCAAGAAAGAGGGTGGAAAACATTAAAATCCAGAAGAAACTAACGTTATCAGTTTCAAGCAAGTTTATGCTTAACTACCAGTTTTTAAAAAACAATTTTATCATCAGAACAAAAGCCATCCCAAGACAATTAAATTTTACCAGGCTAAAGCCATTTTTACTGGGCCTATGTAGAGTCCCCACTTGGAGTTCCAGGCTGCAGAAAAACCCAACAGAATCTGTTAAAACCCCCTACATTGCTGACACACTAACAGAAAGCCACAGGGCAGTGCCCCACACAAGAAAAAGCTGGCTTTTGCCTGTGGCTGCTTCTGCCATCACTTGGTTGCCCTCAACAGTAGTTTGCCAGTAATTGGCAGACAAGCCAAAACTGTTTACAGTTCTCTTTTAGGGAGCACTCACACTTTGGTAACAAAAAGGTCAGAAGAAAGGGAATGTGTACATTTCCACATTCAAGTTTAATCAACATTTTGGGGGATTTTTGGTAAAACTGAAACAATGTTTCCTCTCTTTCCCTCAACAGTCTCAACCACTCCTTTTCTTCCAGGACACAGACAACTCTCCTCAGATTCACAGCAATTTGCATATTCTCATTTATCTCAGCAGTCAGAAACATATCTTGCATTAAAATTGCTCAGTGGACCCATGAATTTCACAACAGTCTGGATTTAACTTGTCACAGCTTTTCTTATGAACTCTCCCTCAATAAATTCATGAAAATATGAAACCTTACCTTAACTTGATCCAAGATAACCAGGGGGCCATTCACACCCGAGACAGTTTTATAAGCTGAGAGAAAACAAGCCACAAGTCAGGTACTTCCTCAGAACATCAGAAATATCCTACATGGAGTTTTTCAAGTTTCATTCCCACCCCTGGTCTTAGGTTTGCAGATTTTGGGCCTAGCTCTCTACCACTTTGATTATTATGAGCTCTACAAGAAGGACTAGATTCTGAATTGCATGGCCAGCATTTTTTGCTGCTACTTGCAAAGCACCTGAGGTAACATTAAGATATATGATATTGCCATTTTCTCATCCATCACAGAAATTCACTGCCAGCCTACATCCAGGGATAATTTGGATGCCCCCACAACCCCCCCCCCCCCCAGAGTTGACATTGTAAGCTAAGAAAAATGCAGTTGCAAGATCTTTAAAAAGCAGGGATAAAAACATCTGCAATTTGTGATAAAGATGCTGCCACCACAATTTACATACAAGTGGTGAGCAGACCTTAGTATCTATACTCAACTTCTAGGCTTTTTTTTTTTTAAACCACAGAAGCATCCTGCTCCACAACACTGGAACAGCCCATGTCAAAGCCTGGACTTACCAAAACAAGCCCATCTCGTGCTCAAAAGCTGATCAGCAGAGCTTCTACAGTATATTTTGGCACTCTGCTAGAAGGAAACCTTACAATACCTTTCCTGTCTCCAAGAAAAGGTCAATGCACCACAGTGTAAAAGGTGGTATTTCACCTTAGCCAAACTCCTCCCAACCACTCTTGGGTTATCCTGGCTTTACTTAAGTATTGACACCTGATAGAAGGCCACAGCCAGCTCATCAGAAGGTTCATGTCTTAAACATCAGCAGCTCAAGTATTAGCTCTGCACAAAACTTCTGTGCCCAGAATTCATCACTCCGCTCTCAGCCCCATGGAAGAGCTGTAAAAATGCAGCAAACCACGTTCCTGTGTTGCTCCAAGGACACAGGAGTATCCCAACATCACTTGACCCACAGATAAAAGTAATAATGACTCAAAGCTTTATCAGGGTCACAAGGAGCAGTGACCAAGAAGAGTAACTGTTAATCACTTCTCCCTGGGAGGGAAAAATGAGCAAGTGGAGCCATTTGCAGAAGAGAGACACCAGCACCCATCCTTGGTCACGCTACAAGGTGGAGGAAACCAGCACTCAAAGTACTAGGAAAGATCACAAATTCCAGGGAATCATCTGGCTTCGACACTTGAGCCTGCCCAGGCTTGGCACACTTACCAGGTGTTGTCTACACTGTCAACAACGCGGTATTTACACTTAAACAAACAGTTTGAACTGTTGCAATGTAGTTTCCTAAATAGCACTAATCAGAACTGTATTAGATAAGGCTTGAGGGTCACCGGGTGTATAAGACAGTCTACGGCCAGAACTCTTATTTATCAGTTTTACTCTTGTCAAAATCCTGCTGAACACCCCCAGACATTACATGTGTCCCTAAATTAGTCTTACAAAAGCCCAAGCCAGCCTGCTCCTTCCCCTGAGCAAGGACAATTACTGAGACTTTATGCTGGAGAGAGGATTCTGCTCCAAACAGAGCATTTTCAGCCCCACTGCCTGCAAGAAACGGAAAATATTATCTTGAGCAAACCATTTAATCTCATGACTGTCTCATGAGCACTTCCTCCTCCATCAATGGGAAGAAGCTCACACTCCGTGCTTTGTCCATGAGAAAACATTTCCTTCACACCAAGCATCAATCCCCCTCGAAATCCACTCGCCACCAACTCAAAATTCCTGTTTCCATTACAATCAACCAGTTCTATGGTGAATCAAAAGCAACTGAAGTGGTTTTCAAATCCAGCTTGCAGTAAATATCAGTTTGGGCAAAATCTACACAGAGAAACATGAAGTCACCTTGGCCCCAGCCTTGGCAGAAGCCTCCACCCCGGAGTAAAGAAGCACAGTAGGTTTGGGGGAGCAGGAATGGTCACGATCCATTTGGCTTTCAAACCAGACAGATATTTTTCAAAGAAACCATGTCACAGAAGCTCCCTGGCTTCTCACCCTGTAAATACTCACACTATTTAGCTGCACTGGTAAATTACTCATCCAACTACTACCTGGATTAAAAAAAGGCCAGAAAAATACACCTTCAGACATCTTTGACTTCCCCCCAACTACATCACAATGAAGGTTTTTCTACAAGGCTCCTGTATTTCCTCTTTTCCATCAGATTTCTCAACTTCATTTTAAAAGAACAGAATCCATGCCACCCCCTGCAATTTACAGTCATTTTCAGTTCCTGCTAAAAAGGCTGGGTTTTTCACGAAGGACACCGAAACGGCCCGTGTCACCCAGCGGGGAACCGGTCCCCGGTTCCAGCGTGTGACTCACTTGGGTGTTTAGGGAGGACAAACCCCTGCAAGGCGCCGCTGCAGCACCCGCTGCCATTAAAGGCCCAGCTCAAGCGGGGGGGACACACCGACCCACGGCCCTCCGGTCCCCCCGCACACCCCCAGGCCAGCCACGGCCTGTGCCCGAAGGACAGCCCGGGGGAGGCCGGTTCCGCCGCCAGGAGCGGCCCGAGCTGCCCGCCTCAGCCGCCGGAGCCGCGGGGCCTGCCGGCGGGCCTAGCACGGGGGCCGGGCCCAGCCTCCGCCGCGCCCCGGGAGAGCCCTCCCGCCGCCCGCCCGCGGGTCCCCGCACTCACTGAGGCGCGGCTGGGAGAGGTAGTCGCGGGTGAGGGCCGCCACCTGGTCCCGCGGGCCGCCGGGCCCGGCGCCGTTCACCAGCCCCCGGACCGCCCGCACCGCCGCCATCTTCTCCGCCGCCCCGGCCCCGCGCGCCGCCGCGCATGCGCTGATATAGGGGGCTCGCGCAGGGCCCCGCCCACCGGGAGCGCGGAGGGGAGGGGGCGGGAGGGGAGGGGGGAGAGGGAGCGGAGCTGGCCGGGGTGCTGGGGGGGGCGGCGGGACGGGGTAGCGAGAGGGAGGGGAAAGGGAAAAAGGAAAAAGGGAGGAAAAGAGGAAAACAGGGAAAAGAGGGAGAAGGGGGAAAGGGGGGAAAGAGAGAAAAGGGGAAAAGGGGGAAAGGAAAGGGCAGAAAAGGGAAAAGGAAAGCATAAGGGAAATGGAAAGGGGGAAAGGGGGAAAGGCGGAAAGGGACAGCGAAAGGAAAAGGAAAAAAGGAAAGGGGAAAAAGGAAGAGAAGAAAAAGAAAAGGAAAGATAAAGAAAGAGGAAACAGAGAAAATGAGGAAAAAGAGAAAAATAGAAAGAAGAAGAGGAAGAAAAGGAGGAAAAGGGGAGGAGGGAAGGAAGGAAGGAAGGAAGGAAGGAAGGAAGGAAGGAAGGAAGGAAGGAAGGAAGGAAGGAAGGAAGGAAGGAAGGAAGGAAGGATATTAAGTACTGAATTGAGAGAAGAGCTAATGGCTGAGAAGACCAGAAAATGAGTAATTCTGCCACAAAAGGAAAGCAGAGCCCTGGGTTCCCTCCCAGGTGAACCTGGCACATCCGTCCCCAGCCCCAGGCTGGGGTGTGAGGGGCATTGGGGTCCCACCAGCCCCCCTGAGCAGTGCCCCGGCCATGGGGCTTGGGATCCCACAAGCTCCGTGTGTGTCCTGAGTGCCCGGCCGTGCTCCAGTCTGAGCCAGGACTTTGATCTACGAGCGTGGCGGTGGCTGCGTGGGCAGATCAGAGATAAGAAATAAAGTACAAACTGGCAAAGGGACAGGGCTGTCCATGGAAAACCCCCACCAGCACTGGTGCCTCACACTCACACTTCAAGGGCTGACTGGTACAACTCTTTAAAGGACAGAATGAGAGATGCCTTACTCCCTGAACCTTTAAATTCATTATATATTAAAAAAAAAAAAGACAGTGAGTTATTTATAAATACCCTTTTCCAGGAAACCATTAGCCTGTCAAGCTTCTATTTCCTTATGGGTTATATATCTCTCCATATGTCTTAAATTTTAATAGTTGCTGCTCCCCTGGCTTAGCAGTGAGACAGAATTATTTTATGTTATAAACAACATTGTATCTTCTTCTGCATTAAAACTAGAAATATTTTGGGAGAATATGTTTTCAAAGAGATATTGGCAATTCTGGGCTTGGTATCCAGGACTCATGAGACTGGTGGAAAAAAAACCTAAACAATGGCACAAGAAACTGGCTAAGGAGGGGGTAAACACCATAAATTACCCTCAAACAAAGGGACAATACCAACGAGTAGATTAAACACAAAACTGGAAGGCTTTGGCCAGGCTTCAGCTCTCCTAATGCAAGGTGCCCGTGAGCACATTCATGAGTTCTCCTGTGTGTTAATATACAAAAGGACTTAACAGAATCCAAACCAGCAGGACTCGCTCAGTGGCAGCCTCAAGGGTTATTTCAACCCCCTATACTTTGCAAATTGCTTCCCCCTCCATTCAAAGCCAGGTGGAAAGGTGGCCCAGGGATCCAATTGCTCAAAATGGACCTTTATGCAAATGAAATATTTCTATTCAGCTCATAGCATTGAGAGGAGGAGGCAGGAGAGCGTGAGGCAACAGGCAGCGGCCAACACCAAGGCAGCAGTTTCTGTGCTGGGTAATAGAAACTTTCTGGCAAAGGAAATCATAGAATCATAGAATGGGTTGGAAGGGACCTTTAAGATCATCTAGCTCAACCATCAACCTAACTCTAACAAAAACCCATCACTAAACCATATCTCTGCACTGTGTCAACCACGCTTTTGAATCCCTCCAGGGATGGTGCCTCAACCCCTTCCCTGGGCAGCCTATTCCAAGGCTTAAGAAACCTTTCCATGGAAAAATCTTTCCTGATATTCAATCTGAACCTCCCCTGGGGCAACCTGAGGCCATTTCCCCTTGTCCCTGTTCCTTGGGAGAAGAGACTGACACCCCCCCTGGCTACACCCTCCTTTCAGGGAGTTGGAGAGAGTGAGAAGGTCTCCCTTCAGCCTCCTTTTCTCCAGGTTGAACACCCCCAGCTCCCTCAGCCTCTCCTCANNTCTCCTCATAAGACTTATTCTCCAGACCCCTCACCATCTCCGTTGCCCTAAATGCTGGCAAAGAGTGATTTTTAAAGCGAAGGCCTGTGCCCTTCTCTGGGCTGGTGGTGTTACATCTATAAGGCCTTTTTCTCCCACTGCTTTATCAAACGCTGCTTTGTCTCCCCTCACCTTTGGGGTGAGTCAGCAGCAGAGAGCAATCTCGCCCAGCACAACCTGCTGTTGACCGAAATTGCAATCAGCCTGCAGAGCCAGCATGAGATCTGCTACTGACAGTTTTTTAGGCCCACGTCCTCTGCTGGGCCTCCAGACAGCTCATAAATTCTCTTATACTTCTCATTACATTAGAAACGTTCACTCTGCTGTACTACCTCGGGCTGGCCAAGAAGAAAATTGTAGTCTTTTTTTTTCTTTCTTCTTCTTTCCATAGGGCTATGGAAGAAAAATTCACGGCAACTATTTATAATGGCTAAAAATATAAATCTCAGAGAACTGCCTGGAAAAATCTGACAGACACGTGGAAATGCTCCCAAAGCACATCTGAGTAAGTTTTTCCATCGTCTCTGCAAAACAAGTGACACAAATGCCATCTCTTTGGGCTGCTTTAAGCGGCCAAATGAGGTGGTGTCCTGACCTCGGGGCTTACAAAAGGAAGAGATAATAATACTAACAGCCGTCTCCATGTGCCTCTCCTCACCTGAAGGAGAATTGGAATTATTGTCTCTGAAGAGCCCCAGGTAAGGGCTGAGCAGTTCTGTGCTCCCTCGGTAGATGGTGGTGCTGCACTGCTCAGCCTCTGCCTGCCTCGCAGATATTTAGAAAGCCATTTCCAGGCCCAGCCATTCAATTCGCAGCTCATGAAACATATTTAAAGGCTTCGACTTCTGCTCTAATGCCCACCCAGGGAATTCCTTGGTAGGATGCACTCATCTCACGTTATTGGCAATAGTTTTTGGCCGTGTGGAAGCCAGACAAATGGCCTCAATGGCAGATTTACACGCCAACAGAGAAAAGGTGAATATGTTCAGGATTTATTTTCTCTCTCTGCGGTAAATCTCTGTATCCTGAATGAGTGATGGAATCAGTTTTGGTTTGAAAAAGAAATCACAGAGCAAAGTGTCAAAAGTTTAGGAAAACAGAAATGACGGAAGAGATTCTGTAAATGGCATTTGCAGTGCTTCATCCATGCATGGATATAATTTTCCACCCAGCTTTGCTGATGAGAAACCAGCCTTGTTACTTTGAGAAAGATCTTCCCTGGTGATAAAGCAAACGGCGTAATAGCGTGGGGAAAGGCTGTGGGTGGGAAGCCCACTGCTGGCATCTTCTGTGGGGAGAAGGCAAAGGCAGGACTCAGATGTGGAGGGACCCCTCGATACCCAGGGGAGAGGTGATATTTCCCCAGAGCTCTCAGAAATCATGGGTCAGACCAGTGCATTCAAGCCTTAAAGATATTGAATGATAAATAAAGATATTATCATCGCACTTATAAATTTGGAAATCCAGGAGAGCTGATCTGCGTTGTGGCCTATACAAAGGCAGCTTGTGGTGGACCAGGCAAAAACACGCACAGAGGGAGAGGGGAAGAGTGACTGATGCTATAGCTCTCTTTCACAGAATCATAGCATCCTAGAATTATAGAATCATAGAATTGCCAAAGTTGAAAGGGACCTTCCAGCTCATCGAGTCCAACCATCAACCCAACACTGACAAAACCCATCACTAAACCGTGTCGTTAAGCATCAGTACCTCTCTTTCATCAAATTGCTCTTCCTGAGCTTTGTGGTTAACCAAAAATCCCCAGGGTGCTGCAGGTCCCAGCAGTGAAATTTGCCTGTTTTTACCCTGGGGTCACAGCTGAAGGAGAGAAGTTGAAGGACAAGCATCTTTTGGCAGCAGGAGGGTGGCCGCCAATCTCTGGACAGGAGCCCAAGACCTTATGTATTTTATAAATGCATTTCCCAGGGCCATTTAATGGTGCCAGCTTTCCCTCATGGTGATGGATCCATTTGCTGCCCCTCGTAACCACCCACCTCCCCCACGGAGGAGAGGGCAGTGCATTCAGCGTGCTCAGACCCAGGCAAGAGTTAAGGTGCTCGGAGAGAGATAAGGTTGATGAAAGCCCAGAGAGCAGGTGGCTCTGCTGCAGATAAACACTCCTTCCTCTCCTCCTCATCCCCCTCAGCCCACCCCACCGTCCTGCTCTGACGCAGAGGGAGCTGCAGGGCTGCATGAAACTTGTTTGAGGTTCCAATTAAATCTCCATGGAAAGAGGGACACTCATATCCTCTTCTGATAAAAGCCGCTGATAAATCCTCCAGGAGCAGTGGCCACAGCCCATTCCGCTCCCGCTGCCACAGCCGGCTCCTCGCACCAAAATGGGCTCCAGGGTAAGAGCTCCTTTTCCTCTGCTCCACTCAACAGGTTTGCATTGAGAAGGGGATGGGTTTGTGTCTTGAGACGTAAGGACTACATCAGTCTATGTGTCTTTAATGTCTATACTTAGTCATTCTCTCCCTCTAATTTCTTTCTTATCTACCTATCTGCCTATGTATGTATGTATGTATCTATCTATCTATCTATCTACCTATCTATCTATCTATCTATGTATCTTTTCTTGCATTAATTCTATTATTTGGAGGTACAGTGAGAACCCATCCCTGTTTCCCAACTAAGTGACTTGTGTGGTGCTCATATTTGATGATAGAGGGTATGGATGGTTTGCCTTTCTTTAATTAAAATTTGGTAAATATCATTCGCTGGGATTTCAGGAAACCACAGGAGTATTGGGAAGAGTGATCGTTCAGACCCAGCTCCATCCATTTTGCCACTTAGTCTCTGAAGTGCCTATGAGCTACAAGAACGAAAATGGCTAATTGTTTGGTTGGTTTGGAGCAATTTTCTGATTGATATTTTCAGTGTGACTGAGCGAGCGATCTTCTCTCAGAACCTCCGAAGCCCTGATCTTAATCATGTACTATAGGCTTTTAAGTCTTGTATCTTGCCATGACATTTCAATTAGGTCAAATGAAAAGACACGCAAGGTAAATGGATTTCCTTTGAGACCTAATTTAATCTCCAAAGAACAAACATGGAATAAAAGATGTAGAGATTACCACAGATAAGCTGCCAGCTTGATCTGTGCTTTGAGTCTTTGGAAGAAGACTTAAATGATGCCTTGAAGCAGGTACAAGATGTCTCAGGAGAGTGGAAATGGGTTAGAGCACACTCCAGCCGCAACTTTAAATGCAAGCTCGATAAAACCAGAGTCTTTGAAGAGCAAAGCTGGTGGTCCCAGCTCCTCGGGAAGAGCACCCAGCTCTTGAAGGACACTGGGGTCCTCAGGAAGAGCATCCAAGCTCTTGGAAGACACAGACGCCAAGTGACCTCGGGAGGTGCTGTCTCAGGGGAGAAGCCATGAGCTCCGGGAGATTGTAAAGCAGAGTGTTTTCTTTAAAGGTTATAGGAGACCTTCTGCCCTGAAGACTAGGAGCCAGGAGGACTCCAGCTGAGCTCCAGCCTCTTGGCCATGTCCCCGGCTGCTGAATGTGTACCCTGGCGCTGGCTGGCAGCGGGCAGGGCGTCCCGGAGCCTGGTGCTGGTGGTGGTGTTCGTGGCGCTGCTGCTGGACAACATGCTGCTGACGGTTGTGGGTAGGGCATGTGGCTCTCTCTGTGCTCTCTGGGTGCCACCTCAGGGTCTTGGTTCTTCGCTCCATCTCTGGTTGACACCAGCAGGGTCCCTGTGCAGAGAATGCGTGGGGAGGGCTGGGTGCAGGGGATTTGCAGGACACCAATGTCTAGCCAGCACCATTCTGGCATGCTGAGCCAGAAAATGGAGGAAAATCACTAATTAATCTTTTCCTTGACTTTTTTTCCAGTACCGATCGTCCCCACCTTCCTTTATAGCACAGAATACGAAGGTGCCAATGCCTCTGTTGCCCCAGCCCAGACTGAGCTGCCTCCTCCGGCTCTGAAGGCTCCTCCTTTCTCCTCCATGTTCTCCTACTTTGACAACACCACAGTCACTGTCTCGGGTTCCACCAGCACCATGGAGCCAGTGAAGGGGATAGAGAGCAGCCCCCCATTTCAGGCCCCCACCACCAGCCCCCCCCCACCGAGCGGCTGCTTGGAGGGCGAGGAGTTCCTGGCCAAGGAAAACGTTCGCGTGGGGCTACTGTTCGCCTCCAAGGCTCTTGTACAGCTGGTGGTCAACCCCTCCGTGGGTCTCCTGACCAACAGGTAGGTCAGGGACGTGGCTTTATACCAGTGTAACTCTTCAGGGACAGGCAGCTCCTGCCTGCTAATGAAATCATCGTTAGCTGAGCAGTGAGGGTCGGTGCTGCACATCTGCAATCAGGGAATTACAGAAACTGGTGGGTAGAATATCAAGGGGGAGGGTGTATGCATCAAAATAAGCATGAATCTTACCTTTTCTAAAAGCCTACAAACAGCTTGCACGTTTATATCACAGCATAAGCCTCACTAGTGCTCTCCTCAGGTGCAGACAGATGCTATTTAATTCCAGCAACCATCAAATAAACAAACAAAGGCTCCCACCCCGCTCTGGATATAAGGTGGTTGTTCAGATTTTCTGCCCCTGGGTTTTTCATTGCCCCTGTCTCTGTCGGACACGTGTGAGAGGTGCTGGGCTCCTCTCCACATGCTCAGGGTGGGCAGATGAGCTGGCAAAACAGAGCCATGCCTCTGGGCATCCTTCACAGAACTACCTGGGGGCTCCTCGACACTGGGTGCTCCCTCGATCAGCACCCCTGGGTGCATCCACACCTTCAGAAGATGCTCACCAGCCCACAGAGAGGGTGGGGAGCAAGACGAGACCTCAAGCTGGAATGAGGAATCCTCCCTGAGATGGTGCCTCTTTTTTTTCTTTCTTTCTTTTTTTTTTTTCGCCTCCTTTCCAGGATAGGATACCACATCCCCATGTTCATCGGATTCGTCATCATGTTCCTCTCCACAGTCAGTGAGTATTGTCCCTCAGGCTGCCCTTCCCACACAGCAGCACAGGAGAAAATCCCTGCACCGCTGTCCCCGTGCAGGGGAAAGGAGTGAGAGCAGAGTGACCGGTCTCAAAAATAGGTGACAAGAAATGACGAGGGGTGCCCAGCACCCTCCAGTGCCCAAACTGGTGCAAGCTGTGCAGCTGTTACCCTCTGCAGGGTTTTAACACCCCCTGTCCGCCTGACGCCCTCTCTCCCCCTCCTCCACAGTGTTTGCCTTCTCCAGCACCTACACCTGGCTCTTCATCGCCCGAGCCCTCCAAGGCATCGGCTCCTCCTTCTCCTCAGTGGCAGGTAAATGTGAGCGACACCCCAGTCCCTCATTATCTCCCCTTATCTGGGTTCAATTACCATCTCAGGAACGATCAGCAGCACCCAGTGCCTTCCTCGGCTTCAAACTCCTCTTCCTCCTCGCTGCTCCTGCCTGGCTGGTGCAGATGGTGCACACACACAGCCCAGCCGGCGAGCAGATAACATCCCCAGGCTGCTTTTTTCAGAGAGGATGCCCCCCCAGGCATGGTACCAGCCAACCAGCCTCATGTAGCCTCTGCTTTCCCTCTGCTCCCAGGCCTGGGCATGCTGGCCAGTGTCTACACCGACGACTCCGAGCGGGGCAACGTGATGGGGATCGCTCTTGGAGGCTTGGCCTTGGGTGTGCTGAGTAAGGAAACCTTGCTCCCCACGGGGTTTACATGGAGGGCATCTCCAGAGCTTTGCTGTCCACCACCTGCCTGGCTGTGCCCCTTCCCTGGTGGCATCCCACGCTGTCCGGTCCTCCTCCCTCTCTCTGCTCCCTCCCCACAGCCACTGCCCGTGGGACCTGACACTTTTCCATCCCCTTCACCAAACGCCCACTGGGGGATGCAGAGAAAGCCATGGTGGCCCTCCATGGAGTGGAGCTCCACACGGAGCTGATGGTGGCACCGCCACTGTGTGACCCAGCCTTTCCCTCACAGTCGGAGCCCCTTTCGGCAGCCTGATGTACGAGTTTGTGGGGAAATCCTCTCCGTTCCTGGTCCTGGCCTTCCTCGCCCTCTTAGATGGAGGTGAGAAGCCAAATGGTTTAAACCTTCCAAAAAAAAAAAAAATCCATCTGAAAAGATTTAAACGCGGATGTTTTGGGGAGAATCTCACAGGGATTGTGTGAAAGAAGAGGCCCATTAATACCAGACGGGTGATCTCATCAGCACTGGTTATTCTGTTATCACTAAATCACACGTTTCCTACCACCAGAGGCGTGACACAGCAATACAGTAAGAATTAGTCCCTCATTACTTAATAACCCCCCTGATTGCTTTAATGGCTTGAATGGCACATTCAGTAAAGCTCTTTGAACTGCGAGTTCTTTGTGAAAGGCACGTTCCTCTGCAGGCTCTTCACCACCCCACGGGGGAATTAGACTTTGCCAGCGTAGATGGTGCTCCTCGTTCTTTCCCCAGTAGCTGTGGGACAGACGCAGGGCACGGGAGCCCTCCGAGTGGAACGGCAAAGTATCAGAGAGCAGAGATGTGCATTTTTAGTGGGAAGCATTTAGCTAATTAAATTATAGTCACAGTTACCATCTTTGTCTCGGCGTAGTGCAAGACATCTCTAATGAAGCATGTAAGAGCTTCTGGAAAATGAAACGCAGGTCCCATACATATGAAACTTTCTGTTTTAATCCTATTCTTTTCACGCATCTAATTTCTGTCATGCTCTACTTGCGGCTCCCCAGCAGGCAGCTGGCAGCCTGACGGGGAGCATTTGCATATTTGACTGTTCCATGGGTTGACAAAACACTTCAAATACACCAATACAAGTCCACTTCAGGGAGTTTTGCTGCTTCCTCCCATGGGAGTGGGGCTGGGACCCATCTATCCCCCTGCGCACTTCAACCGAGCCCCCAAACACAATTGCTGCCTCCCTGGGGGCTCTGCTGATGACAAGGGTCGGGATGAAGGAAAAACCAGGGGGAAAGGCAGGTTGAAGCCATGCTGCCTCCAGAATTAAGCTAAATTCAGTGTTTTCTTCCCAGCTTTGCAGCTCTGCATACTGCAGCCCTCTAAGATCTGCCCCGAGGTGAGTACAGAGGTGTGTGACTCTGCCAAGGATGGCGGGGGGTGCCAAGGGGGCTCTCAGCTGAGGTAACCCCCCCCTTTGCCATCCCACAGAGCACCAGAGGCACCCCGGTCTTCACCCTGCTGCGAGACCCCTACATCCTCATCGCTGCAGGTGAAAGTGGGGGGCAGTGGGAACCATGCTCCTCTTTCTGCCCCCTCCTCTCCTGATTAAGGCGATTCCCTTGTGTCTGCTTGAAACAGGCAGGGGGTTCAGGGCAGGGGTGGTTCAGCCTGGAGAAGAGAAGGCTCCAGGGAGACCTCAGAGCCCCTTCCAGTCCCTAAAGAAGGGGGGCTCCAGGAAAGCTGGGGAGGGACTCTGGATGAGGGAGGGGAGCCCCAGGAGGAGGGGGAAGGGTTTGAGACTGAAAGAGGGGAGATGGAGCTGAGCTG
>BJBW01004819.1:0-70064 GCA_004320125.1 Scolopax mira
TGCTCTGACATGCTCTGGGTGGCCCTGCTTTGGCAGGGGAGTTGGACTAGATGATCTCTATGGTCCCTTCCAACTCCAAAAATTTCAGTGATATTCAGTGATATATTATCTTTCCTCATTTAGCAGTGAAAAGGAGAAGGATTATATGTGCTGTCTAGCAGCCTCTTCCATTCCTTGCACACATTTACCCTGATGGGAGGAGGAATCTTTGAGGAAAGGTGGGAGCTTTGCTGACAGGCAGTGAGCTCCCTGAATAAACAGGGGAGGGAGAGACCATGTGCATGTCTCAGAGGAGCATTTACACTTTAGTTTTCAGTAATATGGCAGTGACAGTCAATTTACAGGGATATTTTTGTAACTGTTACAGAAATATAGCAAATGAGGTTTCAAAGGAAAATTACACATCCCTACCTTTTATGAGTTAAATATTCATGAACTAGCTTCTGTGCAGCTACTAGAATGTATATGCAATGTCATTTGTCCATGCTTCTCTGAATATCCGTCTGCAATCTGATAGCAGGTTTGGTTTTGTTTACTTCTAAAGGAGATTTTAATACCCCGGTGTAGAGGTGGACTACCATGATTTAATAAAATGGAACTGCACTGATTTGCACCATGGTGCAAGAGTTGCATGATTATGAAGTTGCATAAATGAAAGAGTTGCATGGCCATGAATTATGATATATGCTGTTTGTTTTAATTCCTATTTGAAATCTTTTGCCTGAACATGTTCTTGAGTATCCTATTAAGATTTCAGCTGCTTGGTGTACAAGAGGAACAACTAGTTAGTGCCCTTTTTGGGTAAATAGTGGCATGTAAGAGGTTTGACTCCATTTTAAAGAACCTGTAGTGGATTAGAATACATAAGGATTTGCCCTTATGGCGTGATCCTAAGAGCTTTTTCAGGCACGCACATATAATTACATCCATGCATACACATGCAGACATGTATACAAAAAACCCCTATGTATTATCAGTAGAATTTATTTGTAGTAGTTGCTAAACTAGTAGTATTTTATATTGCTTATCATCTCAAGATCCTAGTGAATTTCAGGTGTTCCTGAGCCAGGCTTCACACTTACTCAGACAGGCGTATGGTAAGAAACAGGTCATGGTGTAACCAGGAACATCGCATGTCCATTGACAGCTTTTATAACAGTTCAAAGTGACAAAATGCTATAAAGGGGACAGAAGCTTGCCAATAACTATGTGAACCAAGTTACCAGTGAGCTCTTCCCAGGCATGCCCCTAGGTGAATTCCTGAATGCATGGACACTGATGAAGGATCCTATGCATGCTGACAACATGCATTACATGTTGTGTTAAAAAAAAGACTTATTGTATTAAGACTTTTGTGTTAAGACTGTATTTCAAAGCTTAAGAGAAGGTTTCCAGTGAATTTCTGATGGCCTCATCAGTGAGCCAAACCTGATGTTGTAGAAATACTTGTTGGGAACTGGTCCCTGCTAAAGCTGAAGATAAAAGGTCTGAATGGGCTTGGCCATTGAGCCATGCAGCCATCAGTCACTGGCTTAAAATAATTGGGTTTTTCTTTCTAAGAAAATGATGGGCAGCAGGCTGGCAGGAGTTGAAGCTACAGAGGCAGCTTCACAGCCAGAAGTCTGAGTGAGAAACATCTCTTTAAGCGGAGACTGGAAATGGTCCTGCCCCAGTGCACTCCTGAACACTGGCATGTGAGGAACCACAGCAAGTCAGGTGGGATGGTTCCTGGGAGAATAGGATTAGTTCCTGTTTAGACAATAACGTGGTTAGTCTATAGCACTGTCATGTCCCAAGTGACATGTTCCTCTTTCCACTGGTGGGAGAGACTGCATCTCTCTATGGGAAAGTGCCCTACTAAAGATGTATAGGAGAAGTAATAATCATTGGAAGTTACTGAGCAGAAACAAGACTCTCAGAGTTTTCTCAGCTTTTCTCCCCATACTGCAGCTGCAACAATGAAATTGCATGGATAATAATATTTGGGAATGCTTGTGGATCTGCAATGTGTGATGGTCTGAAACCTGCTCACTCAAAACCACTTACTTTTTTCTCTGGTGAATGGGGTATTAGAGATGTAGGAATCCAGTCACTTTTAATTTAGTGAGGATTTTGAATGTGTTGTTTCTTCTATTATTATTTGCTTAGAAAATATAAAATAGTCTGTCTGCTTCAGAAAAATATTTCTCTGAAGTATGGAGTGAAATAGAATTGATAAAAAAGAAAGTAGGGTTCTTTTTTCTTGAAAGGATATGGCGCACTGCAGAAAGGAAATATGTTGTTGTTTCAAGATCAGGGAATTCAAGTCAGATCCCAGAGCAACCTGCCTTTAAGAAGACAAATTACTGTGATATTTATGATAGTATTTTTTCAATAATATAATGACTGCTGAATAGGACCCTTTTTCAAAATAGAGGTTGCACTCACCAAGAGCTTTTCACAATGCAGCCCATTAAGATAAACATAAGATACAAGGCAACACAAAAGTTTGGACAGGTATATATAGCTACTTCTTGCTGCATATGTTTGTGTTTCCATTAACAGAAATGCATAATTGCAAGAAGAGTTCCCAGACTGTCTGTGAAAGAACTGTACCAATGCTATGCCTTGACGATAGAGACGTTTCTAGCAGGGTTGACTCATTTCATACATAGGTTGTATTTCAGTGTCTCTGTTTATAAGGATTGTATCCATGCCCAAAGCTGCTTAAAGACAGGTCATCTTTACAACTGATGTATTTTTCTTTAAACTCATCTAGATGTAAAAACTATTTTGATTTAAAAGCAAGGTGCTTGTTTCATTTGTCAAGCAGTAGAGACAGAGATAGACCTCTCCATGGAAAGAGGAAGGGTATCTAAAATGTAGAGATGCTGTGTCAATGGACTTGTATAGAAAAACCTTTCTAACCAAATATACACAACAAGCATTTAAATAGATGTTTATAAGTATGTGCACCTGAAAATCCAAGTTAAACAGTATAATAAACACAAGCCAAATGACACAAGAAAGAAAAAAACATCTTTAAAATTCAAACAGGATGCATCTTCCTAAAAGTTTCACGATTGCATCAATTTCTGTTAAACACCCACCTGATAGTACAGCAGCAGCTCATTTTTAATTGGAAGCTGCTTAGTGCAAATTGTCAGGTTCTATCAACTTTCCTTCTCAATTTTCACAAAAGACTCAGTTTTTTAGTCCTTATTAATACATTTCATATTTTGTCAGTAAAGTGACGAAATGTCATCTCCTTATTTCTTAATATTTTGAACAGTGGAATAAAAATGGAAATTCATTGTCAGCTGTCTCTGTCATATTCACTGCAGAGGCATTTCTTCTCATGCGTTTGATGAGGCTTGTGTTTATTTCCAGAATTTCCATTAATCCTACATTGGTGAGGGAATGGTCTATCTACTGTTAATGACAATATTGAGAAATAATCTACTTGAGTAATATTTCTTCCAAAAAAAAAAGATCTGTCATAGTATTGATATTTCCCACTGTTGCTTTTATTTGTACTTTTTTGAGTTCTGTTTAATATGTTTCATGGATTTAATCTGTTGTGTACTGAATAGTATTTAATGGACTTGACAGGTTATTGATTATAGATGTAAGCAACACTGAAAAGAAGTGGAATTTTTCATGAAAACCTGGGTATTGAGAAAGAGATTATTGGAAGGTTTAAAAAAAAAACCTGTAAAATTAAGAAGCAGCAGGTAACAGGATCAATAGCACTGATGTTTATTGTTACCTTTTGCAGTCTCATAGGCAAAGCCTCATATTTGATGAATTGGAAATAATTAGTTCTAGAAGCCAGAATTTGTATCTTTAGTGAAGTGTTTTGAGCAAATTATTGATAGTGATTTTCAACTGAAAATCAACAGTTTAGCTGCAAAGTGGCATTCAGCAACAAAACATTCCCTTTCAAGGAATTTGATAAATGGATTTCTTCATTGCAATTATTTTTATTATCTATTAATATTGCTAACTTCAAAGCAAGGACAATAAGTGTTTTAATAGATACACTGATAAAGATTATTTCAGAGTTTTATATGATTGTAAGAAAGGTGGGTGTTTTCTTCTGATTAAGTGATTTCTACTTCTGTAAATCATTGGCCAGGCACAAACAGTGCTTCCTCTCAAAAGAGGGCACTATCCAGTAGGTGAGGAAAATATGAGTATAAGAAACTGAGTTTGTGAAGGCTTCAGGGAGACGTGGTCAGAGGAGTTCTTAGGAGAGTTCATTAGACAACATCAGTAAGGTGAGAAAGCTCAGGAAACGCAAATACTTGCTCTGGAAACTGCCCTCGCACCACAGGAGCATCCTTAACAAGAGGATTATTTGTGTTGTATTGGGTCATTCACTATGCCCTGAGCACCAGGCTGAAAGATGTGTGGCAGGCTTCTGTGGCTGAGTTGTACAGTCACAAAACAGGCATCCCACAGATTGTGACCACCCTTTTCTTCTGAGTAAAGAAAACATGGGAGTGTTTCCACCAGTATTGTCTAAGTCCCTCCCTGAGATTTGCATAGGTCATTCTTCCCCTCTAGTGGTCAAGTGTTCCCACTATGGGAAAGTAGTACTCGATTAGCTATATGTCACTGCAAAGAGGGTTTGAAATGTCACTGCTGGAACTCTGGTTTTGCTGGTTTTGTTTACAAAAGGACTCTGAAGGAACTGCTGCAGAAAGCAACTGCAGACAAGAGCACTTAATTGGAATAGTTCCTGAAGGACATTTCCTGGAGAACTAGTCTCAGTTTTTCCAACTCAAAATGGCACCAGAGTCACAAAGTAACATTGCTCAGTGATCATCTCTTGCAAATGCTGTGAACTGCCACTCTTTCCAGTGGTGAAATGTCCTAGGTGAAGAGAAAGGATTTTGGTTACAGCATGTGGAAGCAGAAATATGATTTTATGATGAGTCTCCGCTTTACCTCATTGGACCCAACAACCAGACATGGGCTGTGATACCTTATGCTCTCAATGTCTGAATTTGCTGATGGAACTGTCTCCAGATGGTTACACTGTGGCTGGCTGTTTGGACAGTAAGATTTGGGTTTTATATTGTTACAAAGCAAACCATCCCTATCCAAACTGCAAATTTCTGGGTTTTTTTAGGCAGTAGCTCAGTTTAAAGACAAGAGTGATGGCACCCCTTTCTAACTCCTTGACTCCCTCAGTGAATAATTGTACAGAAAAAAATTCACTTCTGGCCTTGCCCAGTTCCAATTGAAAAGACAAAATGAAATTAAGGCTGAAATAGAAATGGGCATGGGTTTGAAGTGGAATTTAGGTTTGAAAACGGAATTTAGGTTTAGAACTTGGATGGACCAGGCAATAAGCAAACTGCAGCAGAAAGGGATTTATTATTTGCAGTTCAGAACATCAATATAATATAATCTTTATGTAGCGTTCTGGGCAATTTTGGAGATTGTATACAAAGAAATCTGTGAAGGGTTTGCTTCAACAGACAGACATGTAAATCAAGGAAACAAAGCTGTAACGAACAGTGGGAACTGAGACCAAAACACTGTAGGCTTGCAGAAAGCTGAGTGAGTCAGCATGCCTGGAGAACAGCAGTTCTCATCCTCTAATTTGAGAGCTTTGTGTTGCATCTGTGATCAGAGGAATTCCCTGCTGATTCCATTTTTCCACATCATATCAAAATTATTTATAAGCTGCTTGTCCCTACTATTAGTGCCATCCAAACCTTTGTTTGTCTTCTTATTTCAGATGTTCTGATTTTTTTACTGAGTCCTTTCAGTAGTGATAGGCACCACTCCCTGCTTCCCTGCCTTAACCTATAAGCATTTTTGTGATTTATTCTAAATATTGCCTATAGATGGAAAATGCATCTCAACTGATCACATCTTTGAAACCGCCCTCAAATAATGCATTTGATTCTGAGTCAGGTCTTAGCTTCTTTTCCACCTACTCCATGTTAACGTGTCAGGAACAATTTTTATTCTAATAGAGTTTCATATGAATACAGCTTGTTTACTATTTTTAGGAGGAGAAATGAAATGAACATCAGAGCTGAAATAGTGGATTGTACAAGGCATGCTGTTATCAATAGAAATTATACATTAAAGCCAAATTCTGTGGTCATTTCTCAGGGCCATTGTCTGAAAGAATCATAGTATACATAGTATAGAGCAAGAGAAAAAGGAAAAGAAACTGCATTTTAGAACAGGATGTTTTCTCTGTTAGAGAGCTGCATTTTCACTATATCAATAATGGATTACATACATATCTAAAATACAGACAGGAATTGAATGAAGTTTCACAAGAATTTGATTTATGTTTAGGCTGTAATGAGAATTTTTCATATGGGTGAATTTTGAGAAAAAACAGACTATTTTGAAGTCAGGCATTTATTAACACAGAAGATTCTGATCATCTTTTGAGCTACATGCCCTAGTAACAAACCAATTTGCATCTCTGTCTTTTTGAATTATAGTAAATATAAATAGTAACTTATAGAGATGTGATGATTAAACCTTCCATCACAAGTATTGGTGCAGTTACTCTGAGCAGGATAACCTTTTCATAGCTGCTGCCATGGAAATAAAACCAATGAAGTTATGTTTGAAAGGTATGCCCCTTGTGGTTAGAGTTCAGTCAAGCACAGAGTCTCGGGGAATTTGCAGTTTCAGTGCTGTACAGCACAGGTTCCTGAAAGGCAGTAAATCATATCAAAAGCACACAGATTATCTATCTGTCCATCCATCCATTACTGTGGTAGCTGAATGTCTTTAAAAGCTATTTTATTTTAGACCCCATATGTTCAAATATATTACACAACACATTTAAAGTGTCAAAATTCTATTTCTAGCTTTGATTCAGTGTATAACACTGGACAAGTTGTTTAAAGTATAATCTTATTCTTGTTTCTCTGCTGTGGACAGGAAAAAAAATCAGCAGAGGCAGTGAAGTGAACTGCCAAAGA
Source organism: Scolopax mira (assembly GCA_004320125.1). Classification (NCBI taxonomy): domain Eukaryota; kingdom Metazoa; phylum Chordata; class Aves; order Charadriiformes; family Scolopacidae; genus Scolopax; species Scolopax mira. Next base: position 6,948 of record BJBW01004819.1, read on the forward strand.
TTGTGCTTTGTATAGAATAGTGCTGCCAACTTTTATAGAACCCTTTTGTAATTTAAAGCGGTTCATGTTAATAAGTGTCTGTTTCTTCCTTTAAAACCCTCATTTAGTTTTGTCAACTTAGAGTATCTGCTCTGAGCTTTATAACAAGTGTTTCTTACATGGTTGCAAAAAAAATTATTCAAACTGGTATCTCAGATTCTACTTATTTTTAATCTCAAGTTTAGTATGTTTGGCATAACGTGATTCTCAAAGCTCTCTCTCAAATTTTGAATGAGATCTCTCATTCAAATAAAATTTTGACTGTTGGTGGTTGTCAGTACTGAAAACTGCCTGATCAGTAAGTTCAGTAATTTGCTGCTCTTAAGAAAAGGCTACATTTGCCTGTGGTCTTCTTGGCCAGAGCAAGAGAAAATGACAAACCGGGAAAAGGCTCTAGTGAATAGTGCCACTAGTGTTATGCCCAACGCGTACCAGTTTGTCCACTGATCCCAGTGATTAGAAGTACGATGAACAGTACAGCCTTCTCTGGCTGCAAAGGAGTCCCGTGATACCAAAAGCACACAGCCTTCTCGTATACTGTTATGGTAGCTATCAGCTCCTTACACTTGTAAAAGGAAGAAAGCTGATTGGCATCAAGTACAGAATATGAAGGAGATGCTATTTGCCACTTTTGATTGTTATCTTGTAGAACAAACTCTTAGGAATATAATGAAGTAGCTGTGTTTTCCTATATGACTACTGTGGGTTGCCTAGAATGCTGGAATCTAGTATCGGAAGCTTCTATGGGTCTTGCAGCCTTAGTTTTGCAAAGGGTAATGTGAATGCAGCTATGCACTGGATGAGAGGCACTTCCAATCCAATTTAAAAAATCACTTTTAGTCTTCAATGGCCCAATGACCCAGCAGTGGCCCCAGTTGTTCATTTCTAAAATCAGCTGTAATGACTTCACTATCTCACCCTCTTGCTCAGCAGTGGTATGTGCCAATGTGTTCCTTCCAGTAATAGATGAATCCTCATTTCCTGATTCTGGATGAGCACCATCAGTATTCTTCTGTCTGGCCTTGGCAGACTGCCTTTCATCTTCTGGCTCCAGCAAGTGAGCATCCTCTCCTTCCCCGCTGGCCCTAGTTGCCTTGTTAAATCCATCCTATTAGAAAGCTCAATTGTCACGGTAACTTGGAAGAAAAGCCACCTTGTCAAGAGGCACTCCTGTGTTTCCATTTTACACTTGCCACTTGCTTCAAATGCCCCACTGGCAACTATGGCTAGCTTGTTGGAAGATTGCTTCCCCTACTGAATGAAATAGCAACTATCCATTTTCTACAGCTCTGTTTTGATATTAAAAGTGGTAGAACAAGGTTGAACAAATTCAGATCCTTCTTTCTTGCATCGTATATAAACGTTGAGGTTCACTTCCATAATATTTTGCCTTCTCCTGCCTTCTTACTCAAAGAACTAAAAGAATCTTGATTTGCTAAAACCAAATAGCATTATTCTGAGATTTCTCAATTTATCTATAACGTGACCTAGAACCTGTGAAGTATTCCACAAAGCAGTATCATTAAGCTGGTGTGTTTCGTGCCTAAATGGATCTTCTGCTGTTTCCAGGGCCAGATAATAGCTGGGTCATGTCTCTCTATTAATAAGAACAAATTCACGAAATAGAAGATTAGAGAGGTTTTAATTTTCCAGTTGAATATCTCAGATTGCTCTTGATGTCTGACAAAATTGGGCACAGCTGAAGGAACGCTACTGGAATTTTAAATGACCGTACAAATGAGAATAAACCCTTTTGCACTTTTCCATCTCTAAACAGGAATCCAGAGTGATAATGTTTTTCTACTATAGCTGCAGGATTAGACATGTATTCAGTTGGCCCTACAGCCAGGTGGGAATGTTCCTATATCCTGTTGTCTTCACTAATTCTTAATGAATTAGTGTGAAAACAGAACACACGGAGATTGGCTTTGTAACGCCTTCCTTGAGACAAAGCCAGTGACATGGCGTGGTAGTAATAATGCTGAAATTTATATCACCCATTAACCTTTTATAGCAGCGTAATTAGTAGGGCTATTAATACTACCCAAGCTTAGCCTTATTTTATTGCTGTGAACACAGCTTGTAATTACGTAAATGATAATAAGTAATAATGCTTAAGGGCACTGTATAAACCCAAGCACTTTAGTCTCTCTAGTGAATGCTCTTTGTGAACAAAAGTAGGGGATCCTAGAGCTTTTCCTCTCCTGTGGGTATTTACTTCCATGCTCTCCTTAGAGGGTTCTCTAATGGAAAACAAGGACATAAAACTCCTGTTCTTCCCTTACTTTCTCTAATCTGACTCTGCTGACTTCTGTGCTAATACAGGTGTAAATTGGGCAATAAATAGCAAGGAAGAACTGGATTCAAAGAGTTTGGGGATTTCTGCAAATCAGAGGTGTGCTTCTTACAGTGTTTTGATGTTCTCAATAGGAGGTTATTCAAATCAGCTTCTTATCACCTTGCGTTTCATGCTAATTTATAGAATATTTTATTATTAATTATTATAATTACATTCTATTTATTTTTAATATTTTTATTATTAATTACTTTATTATTATATTATAGAATACTTTATTTTTATATAATATAGGACAATATTTTGGAGTGGAGTAGAGAAGATCCAACTTGTTTGTCATTTACAGTACCTTGGTGAGTAGAAAAGAGAAATGTCACACAGTTAAGGAAAGCATAGTCCACTTTGCAACACATTTCTAGTTGGTTTTGTGCCCTGTGGAGAGGAGTCTGGATGGCTGCTCCCATTGTACATCACTCTGTGTCTCCAGCATCCTGCCCAGTTGGACTACACAACTATCTAATGATGTTTCCTGCTGGCACAAGTCAGGTGGTCCAAGAGCAATTCTGTTGCTTAACTTCAGCGAGAACAGTGTCTTCACAAAAACAAAATGGGATATTTCCTTGTAGTGTTAATAGCCAAAAGAAGATTCACTGTGCTAGTAAGCAGATATTTGAAAGAAGTGAAAGAGGCCAGGAGGTAACTGCAAGCAAATTGATCAATACTCACCATCCAAACAGAATAAAATTAAATTTAATTAAGTGGCCCGGAATGGCTACGCATCAGTCTTGGGCATTCTTCTCACATTAATAATCTAAATATTTCAGGGAGGAAAAAAAAGTCACTACTGATGACTCAATTTGAAAGGAAATTAGAGGCATATTTTAAACAAAGTGGAAGGTCAAAGGCGGAAAATGGCCCAATCTGTTACACCAACCCTGATAGCACCCCACACTGTAGTTCAAGTGATAGTGGCCCTCCTTTTGCACAAGCCCCAAAAGGGCAGCCCCAAGACACAGTTCAGAGGCTACGCTCAGCATCCCTACCCCAGGGAATAAGAGCTGCTTTGCCCCAGCGGGGGGATTGGGTGGAAGCTCCCCTGCTCCCAGGGAGCTGGCTGGCTGTAGCTGTAGGTGGGTCCATCCTGAGGTCACTTTTAGTTGAGGAGTGGAAATAAAATGGCCAAAGTCAAGAAAGCTCCTTTGGATACTCCCAAAGCACCTTGGATCTTTTCTGCTCTTCCCTACAACTCAGGGTGAAAAGTAGAAAGATGATAAGTAGAAAACTCATGCTCAGGGAGCTGGGTACCCCAAGAACAACTAGTGTTACTACTAAAGACTGCGGCTAAAAGAGCATTAAGTATCCTTTTCTTCATCCTTTGTCACTGTGTTTCCCCAAGCATACAGTAAAGGATAGAGAGTCTACTCTGGTAGACTTTGCTGCTACTCTTCTGAACACATCAGAATTTGTAAGAGAAAGTTGAACTTTTGTCTTCAGTGCTGAATGCTTGTGGTTGGTACCACAACCTCTGTGTGATGTTGTGATGCCCACTGTTTGAGCTCTTTCAGTGCTTATATTTAATGACAATTTGTTTGACGGCTTGTCCAGAGATCAAATTTTGGCCTTCATCTCTATTACCTAGAGTTTCCTAGCTCCTATAGAGTGTTGGTTTTGTGCTGAATGGAGAGTTAAGTTTCCTGTTGTTTCCAAGCTTAATATAGTCCTATTTTTTGGCTTTTACTTGAGACCATTAATTTTGAAGCAATTTTTAGTGTTTCTTGAGAAATAAGCCTATTATTAAATCACAGAGTACTCTGCTGCTTGGAAAATATGATAGAAATGTTCTCATTTCAAAGCATGCTCCAAAAGCTTAAATATTTTTAAATTGTTTATTTTTCTCTACAATTTCTGGTTCATTACAACTTATGCATCCATAAATTGGTCTCATGCTAAGATATCTTTTAACTCCTCAGGACCTCCTGATAAAGCCAATACACTAATTGTTTTTAGGCACTTCTGGTGGAGTTTCCTTGTGCACTTCAATACAGAAGTCAACAAATTGTCTGTTTTCTTTGAGACAAAAGCAATAACAATTGCTATCCCCATTTAAAATTTACATCATAGACATCTATAAAATGTTGCCCATCAACAGATAAACATTAAAATCTCAAAAAAAGTAAATGCATTTGTTTTTGTAATAGATGTCGTAAGTGCTTATTTGACCAAGAAAATGGAACTACCCCATTTAAAAATATATTATTATGTCATAATCTAACAGTAAGGGAATGCAAGTATGTTTCAAATACAAAGAAGCCCATTCAAATAATGCTGTGAAACACTGACTTCTGCATTAGCGGAGTGTAAATTTATATCATGTAATTATGTAAGAAAATCATGCATGCTCTACAAATCCGGAGTTAAAAAGCATTTAACACCACCCAGGCAAAATAATGTTCATGTAGGGGCTTTAAGGCAGTAAAGGTTTGAATCTAGAAGCTTTTACATTAAAAGAATTCCACAGAACTTTGTAGCTACCTCTGCTCCTTCCCAGCATAGGACAGGAAGGAGATAGCTTCTTTTCAGGATAAAGTGTCCCATGTCAAATTCTGCATTGCACTGTCTTTCCTGTTGCTTGCACTTTTCTGACCCACCTGAAGTCTGGAATCACCTGAGGTTATTCTTATCAGGAAGAAGTTTCAACTTTTATTTGATATATGTGAGCAGGATCCTGCGATGTGGAAGCAGGAATGAAAGTCCCAAGGCTGTGAACAGTCCTGGTTTCACATATCCTTTACCAAAATGCAGCCTTCGCCTTCTTGTGGCAGATCCATTAATCCTTGTTCAGCAAAGAAAATTGTCCCTTTTAGGTAAGGAGGGAAAAAAAAAAGGAAAAAAAAGCCTTAAATTAGCTTGCTTGCTTTTTTTTTTAACATTCTCATTAAAAGCTATGTTGATTATTTATTGATAGAAGTTTTCTGTAGCTGCTGTGTCACAGAGATTACTCAGAGTTTTGGTTTAGTCATGTTCATTGTAGAAGTGATCACAGTTGTCCTATAGGGATTGTTTTTAAATTAGGCAAGAAATAGTCTCGACCCTTGATTTAAAAATCATCTTCATCTACCCACACCCCCCTTTTTTTTTTCAGTTAATACTAATTACAAGAACGAGTTGTACATACTGATTTTTGGAGACTGAGTTACTTCTGTTCACCTGTGTAATTTACTTCTGTGTGCTTGAATACAATCAGCTGTGACTAGAAACAATTCAAATAAAAAATTGATACAAGAAGATATAAGCAGGTGTTGCCTTAAATAGCAACTCCTTCATCTCCTTCTGGTGAAAAACAAAATTGTTTTTTCAGCATTTTATAGGTCTTGTTGGTTTGTGTTGTTTGTTAGATTACATTTCAAATATTATTTATATACATTCAATTTTTTTTTCACTTCTCCATACTTCATTGAATTTTTAAGTATAATATAACTTGATAACAAACTGGACTTTAGCTTTGCCTCAGTTCAAAGGTATTTAGATTTGAGCAGAGTTTATTTCCCCTGGAAAAGTTCTAAGTATACAGAAAGTTTATTGATATGATAGCGATAGTTCCCAGTGCTCCCAAAGGTCATGATTTCTAGGAAGGCAATGCTTATTTTTGTTTCTGTTATAAACTTCAGGGTATAATTAATTTATGCAGTAGCTCTTCTTTATAGCCTGGGGAAACAGAGGATTTATATTTCTTTTATGTTTATAGTACCCGATATTTCAGCCTTAACTTCTCAAATACCATGCAACTGACCTTAAAAAAATACTCAAATAAATGAAAAGTACCCTGATTTCTAAAAATAAGAAATATTATTTTGCCTTTGGCTAATGGATAGTTTTACATTTTAGAATAAATGTAAGCCATATTTTCAAGTTTTGCTGTATGAAGTGAGTGCTTGAGTTCAGGTTTTAATGGAGGTTCCAGTAGGAGCAAAATGAATTGGTACCAGAGGCTGTATACCAAATTGGTACCAAATACTATAAGTAAAACAAAGGGATGGTTTTGTCTATGCAGTGTTTTACAAAGGAAATACTGGTCGTCAGCAGTGAAATGTTTTATGAATTTGTTATTTTTCTCAAATGTTTCACACTGTAATTCTTTAAAAATTGAAGAATACACTTTCAAGGTTATTCAAAGTGAAACTCTTGTTTCTTAAGGAGTTTTAATTTTTAAAAATAATTTTTGTATTTTAAAATACATGATCAAATTAAAAATCAAAACTTTTAAAATAATGTTTTCTTCAGTCCCAAATACCCTTATAATATTTCCTGAAATATGACAATATTTTGTTCTCAGTACAAAATCTTTTTTTACTCACCTAAGATTGCTCACATTTAAAAAATATCTGTTCATTACTTTATTTAAATCATGAGATACATAAAGATAGTAAAAACCAGATACACTTTGGAGTGCATGTCAAAGGAAAATACTTGTTTTCTAAACTTTTTGCATTGTAATACAATCATTTTTACAGAATATAAATTGCAATTAAATTCTTTCAAGTCCCATGCTGTGCAGCCATGCATGGTATGACATCACATGCCCTTGGGATATACACTTAACAATGGACTGATTAATGCATAAATTATTTAATTTTTTATTACTTCTCAAGGATTGTTTACAGAACTCGGCACTAACACACTTCTGTATTTGCCACAAAGCAGAGGAAATGCTACATGACTGCTATGCCACAGATTTCTAAGGCAGCATAGTGGTTAAAGCAGAATACGTACTGAATTGTCTATTAAAGTTTGAAATTACTTTTAGCATTGGTAACGAACACCATTATCTGAAGATTTTGACTTTTAATATTTTTTTTATTAGAGGTTTGTTTTTTTTTTCTTTTTTTGCCAAACTCCTAAGTCTTTCAGAAGTGATGGCCAACACTTCAGGTATCTAATCTGGACCTTGCAATGCTGACTCTGAGAAGATGAGTATCTCTTGGGGTCAGAGTTGCAGAATCAGATCCTTACTTCTTTCTGGAGAGCAAAGCTGTGCCAGTGACACCTCTTCCACTGAACTTGTTAGTAGAACAAGCAAAGTTGGGGGCTTTTTTTGGTTAGGTTTTTTCCCCTGTCTAACTAATTGTGCAGCAGGGGCAGGTTTTCTACAAGCTTATTACAAATCTCAGTGCCAATCAAGTCCTTACCTCCATTTGCTGTCACGAACACTTACACTCTTTTTTCCCCCTCTGTTCCTCCATTTCTCCATCTGCCTGCTTCATTTATTATCTCTTAGTGGGCAGCAAACTATTTTCATTTCTTTAGGATGTGGGTAGTTATTAGCAGTAATACTGACAAAAGATGATTTCTGGTCCTTTATCCCAGCTGTGTGCAGGGATATTTTTGTGTTTGATTCTGTTAAACTACTTTCTCATTACAAAAGCTTCAAGGTTTTGATTCAACTGTAATGATGAACAAGCTGTAAAGAAATCTAGATTTTTTTAAGCTTCTGCAGAGGAAAATTTTTTGTCATTCTGACTGCTTACGGAAGGATTTGTATTTAGGACTTCAGGACAGCTATAAATTAAGTAGTATAAATCAACACTTACCCTAATTCAGCTACAGTGGTTTTTATCAGCTGCAAATTGGCTGTTTGATGGTGTTTTCAGGACTTGTTGCAAGCAATCAGCATCACAGACCCAAGCAGTCGAATTGTTACAGCTCTGTTTTTCAGTGGCACTGGTGATTACAGTCTTCTGTAAACATTATTCCAGCTAGAACAGCCAAGGAGGCAGAGGCCAACAGACAGCGAGAGCTTACTAGTTAGAAGTACAAGGACAAATTAAATAAATATAAGAAACGTAGGAATTTCTCTGACAAAAGCAGGAAGAGGGCAATATATGGATGAATTAATAATTATTTGAACTCTTCGAGGAAGGCAGAGCATGAATCATAAATGTACAGTGACATTCCCAAATACCTCATCAACTTACTGATTTCTTAAAATTTTGTCTGTGATTAATTGAAATCATACTTCTGTGTTAAAAGGTCCTTGAAGGAAATCCTGTGTAAATGTACTCATCAGACAATGGCACTGTCCATTTTCTTGGCCTTCATCTCAGCAATCAGTAGCAGAAGAGCAAATAAGACTCAGCAGACCTGTCTCCATAATCTGCAGTACTATTACTTCTGGTATTTTAATCACTTTCACGTTTATTTTGAAAATTCTAGTCCTAAAGTGTAAATAATATGCCACTCAGTTTCTGTGAAAACTAAACAATGAACCTTTAACTTTTTATGGATAAGGAAAATGCCTTAAAATAAGATCATAAGTGCTAAAAGGCAGAAAGCAAATAAAGAGCTCAACAATTACGAGCAAAAGTTAATGAGGTTTACTCATATCATTGCATGGAGCCCTCATTGTGATTTTAAGAGAATGGAGACAGCGAATCCCTCTTTTTCATGTGTATAACTTAGAGAAGTTCAGCAGTGTTGGATCTACATAGCTATAGTGGGAATAAAGCCTGTTCTTTAATCTGCATTTACATTTCGTGTAGTTCAGTCATGCAAATTCTGACTGCCAAACACTAGAGAGCTAAATTGTAAAAAATCCTTTGGTAATATTAGTCTTCTCTTCCCTTAAATCACCTCTACTCAGCACATCATCTCCCGATCTGTTGTTAGAAAATAAAAGCAGGTGCACATTATTTGAAAATCAGTGCCTCATCACTTTTAACTATATGCTTTCTAAATTACTTGTGAAGCTAAATATGAAATCTGGATGCCAGACTCAAAAGCTGACCATCTGTGGGCTAGCAGTTGCAAACTAGTGCATTCTTTCATAAGCAAAATGCTGGCCAAGCTATTGCTTGTCAGCCATGGCAGCAGAGAAAAAAAAAAAAAAAGAGACTCTCTCCTTAGCATTTATGCGTATTCAGAGGAGGTCACTGTGTTCACTCTGTGTCAGCTGCACATGTGCCCTGGATGAGGCACAGAGAGGGGGAACAGCAAGCAGGGGGAAGTGAATGATATTACTGAGAGGAATACTTTTATTCTCTGCCAGAGACAGTCGAAAATACTGTCAATAACAAGCACCATAGGAGAGTAATGACTGCAGAAGACCTCTCTCCCACAGTGAGATGCTGCAAAGTCTGAATGCCAATCAGACCCCTCCTCTTTTGGCTGTGCAGCAAAAAAATTCCCTTTGTTTCGTGCGTGTGTGGCTGATTGAAGCTATTGTTGTTTAGCCTGGCTCCCTTCTCTTTGTGGCTCTCTCAGGGAAAAGCAAGAGTTGAATTGGGGCTTTCTCTCCTCAGAGAACAACTATGAAGGAAACCATTCCCATTCCCAATTAAAGATTGCAGTCCCACGGGAGACTGACTTGGCTGTTGCTTTTCATAGCATTCCAGGTTGGGAATAGCAAGGAGAAGGTGGAGGGGAAAACTGCACATTATTTTCTGAATCTTGCTGCTTATGTTTAATGCAGGATATTTATAGTTTCTCTAATTTTAGAAATTTACCAGATTTGGGGTACCAGAACTGATGATATGCTGACATTTTTGTCTGGGGAAAGGATTAAACGCTCACCGGGAGTACAGAGAGGCTCTGCCAGGGAAAGTTTGGTGGCAGACAGCATTAGAAGAAGTCAGTCTGTTGAACACTTTAATACAGGCTAAGGAAATGTAGCATTGAACAGAACAACAGAACCTGTGGAGAAATTGCATTAGTCCTTCATTGCAAAACTGGTCTCTGGTTCTTGCTGTTTGTCTTGACAGAGAGCAGCAAAAAAGCTGATCTCTTGTGTCGGGTTTGCTCCTGGAGTTCAGTCACAGTGGCTCACACCGTCACTGTTGTCAGGCGAGCAGATGAAAAGTTGTCATTTTCTATAGAGAAAGGAGGATCTTATTAGGTTGGAATAACCCTTTAGGTCTTAAAGGGCTGTCTGGAAGTCTCTGTCAGCATTTGTAAGTTCTTCTAATTAGTTATAGCTATGGGTAGGACCGAGACAAACCAAAAAAGATAAATAAAGTAAATGTTAAAAGTAAGACTGGTACTGAGTTCCTGCTCACTGATACCTCCATTGTAATCCCATTGACTTCAATAAAATCCCTATAAGATGATGCTTTCCCAGCACAGTGCTCCAGGGCCTCACCAACAGGCAGTAAATCCAGGCAGCAACAGTGGGTTTAGCCAAATGGGCAGTCGAATGAGTACAGATGGAGCAACTGTGGGGAGGTCCAGTCACAAAACCAGAGCTGAAGTGGTCTGGCTGCTCACTAGTGACCTGATGTGAAGGGGTTTCAGCTGGTGCTCACCGCTCTCTTCCTCTCTCTAGCCAATACCTCTCAGAAGAAAACAGATGTTTGCTTTGCTTTGCTGCTGTTGTGCCCAGAAGTGGTGAGAGCCTTGCCTCAGCCCCTGAGGTGAAGAGCAATGCAAGTGGCCCACTTTGGGCAGCAGCAGGTTAAGGTGCTATTTGCTGAAGGGTGATGTAGCCTTGTGGAACAACCTTTGTGCCTGGAGTCACCCTCCTAGAAGACAGTGTCACAAGTGATTTCCCAGTTAGTGGTCCCTACCATGTGTTGGAAGACCAGACCCATGTAGGCACACCATAGCCCTTCTTATTCCTGTATCTTTCCCAGGGGTGAGAGATTAGTCTTGCATCTCCTATGTGTCCTTTATAGAGTCCTCCCCAAAGAAGAGAATTTCATTCTCCCTCAGAGAGGCGTATGAACAGTTTGACCCTGTCTGTTGTGGAGTCATTTAGTCACTGAGACTTTCTAGTTGAAGTTCAGAGCCTGTACTCAGGTCTTTTTTTTTCTCAACTCCTTGTATTGGTGGACAAGATTTTCTTCCATTGACCTGCAAGTATTTATGCTTTTATTTTTGAGTGCTTTCGCACTCCACATCAATAGCTATTCCTGAAAGCTTTGTTCTTACCCATCCTGGCCTGCAGATGAGACATAGTAACATGTACAAAGCTTGCCTAATGTGTTTGTGAGAGGCTTGGCTTAAAGAAGTAACATAAATTCTGTTTGCCTATGGCAAACATGTTAGAAAATAATTAGCCATTGAAATTGTCATGTTAGGAGACATGTAATGAAAGCTAATCTCTTTTTTATGATTTATATCTCTTATATACAGATTTATGAACTCCCACTGGATGCCAAGCTGGCAATTATTGTATTGCAGACATCAGCTTACTTTTTTCTGTTCAGCATTAAGTCTCTATTTTATTGGATGGGGCTACCCATAGTAAAGAAAACAACCATGGGTTGATGTAACCCATCAACAGTGTCCCTTTTCTTATGTTTTCTTTCTCTACAACTTCTCAATAATTTATGGCTAAGAATGCACCATGAGATCACACAACCATGGAAAGCATAGTCTCCTAACCCATAGAAAACTATGATTATCACCATTAACAGGTGTTACTGTAGTATTATTGCTATCCATCACTATCCCAGCTTGCTTCTGCTTGAGCAGTTTCCCCACCATGGGGTAAGTCAATGTGAACATCTGACTTCTGCAGATAGGTAGTTTCCCTACTGCCTTATTATCTGTGTCAATCACTAGCCTCTTAGAGAATTTATTAATTACCACCCAAGTAAAATACAGTGTAATAAATTAACATAAACCACCAAGAAGAAATAAGCCAGCTCTTTTAAAGGGGAGTGAAGATCAAATAGAAAAATACAAAATGGCAAAATGTTCAGAGAAACAAAAAAATTAGATGGAACACTTCTATCCGCTATTGAGTTTAAAGGGAAGTTGATTTTTTTGTGTAGCAATAACAGTCCCTACACATTAAGTAGTCAGCCTGGTTGCTCCATACACAGTACCTTCTATTTTGTGTTTCAAAGTTGTGATTGTGCTGAAATCTGGCTTAATGTTTAACTTCAGTATAGGTGAGAAACTTCAATAATTTGTGAAATTCAACAGCTGCATATTCAGTATTATAAATCTCCCATTATTAATGAAATCTGTTGTTATTTACTTGCTAGACAGAAAGGTCTTTAGAGATGCTCAAGAAAATCCTCGTCTGCTCTCCAAGCAAACTGGACTCAGTCTAAGCACAAAAGCTGTGGTACTGATAAGCTGTTAAACAGCTCAGGACAGGACACTGTGCTGCAATCAGTGCTGGGCACTACCTCGCATGGTGGCCTTCTGCTGAGCCACTGTCACTTCACCTGACTTACTGCCCTTCTAGGAAAAGCAATTTGAATTACTGGCACCTGAAAGATTGACACGCAGGGGCTTTTCACTGGGTGAAAAGGGAGCAGCGCCAGAGTCCGAGTGTGGTCCTGCTTTTTATTTTTCTATTATAACAGAATTGTGTTTAGGAAGACAGAAATGAACATGGTACATGCATCTGTCAAAAGCATAGAGAACGTGATCTTTCTATAACTGCTTAAAGTTTCCCTGTCCTTCAGTTATTATATTCTGGGATCCCATTTCATCAGTTCATCTCAATTCAGGAAGCCATTTAAGCACGTGCTTAACTTTAGTCAGAGGTTTAGGCTTCAGTAGTATTCTGGAGTGCTTAAAGTACTGTTAGCAGAAACAGGATCCATATGCTGAGCTGGCATTTATGTATGTTTTAATCTCACTTGTCATCTATGTTTTTTCATACATGCCTCTCCCCAGTTCAGCACATCACTCAAGTACCAGTTAAGCTACAACCTCAGCTGAGGCCTGCGTTCTTCCCTGTTAATTATTCCTGCTAACTATTTTTGAGGTTTTTGTTTTCCTCATTTTTTTTTCATGCTTGTTTTTAACATGAAATTTTTGCCTCTTCTTTCCTTCTTAGCCCTTTTCAAAGCCCTTTCTGCTCATGTGGAGGAAATGTTTACTTGCGCTTTTCCTAATTTTGACTCACTACAATTTAAAATTGACTTCTCTAAACAGAGACAAACTATCTGATGGAGCTCAGCAGCAATACCTCTTCTCTTCAGGCAGGTGCTCAGGGTAGGTGCACCAATCCCTTTCAAAGCATTAAATTGCCTGTCAGTTCTCAACCTAATGGTTGAATTTAACTCTTAATCAAAATTACCTTATTCTGACGAAGGCAGGATAATGCAGTCAGAATTATAATTATAGGGTTTATACTTGTGACTGTTGAGTTTCATTATCTAATCTTGCTTCAAAGTGCTCTGATTCAGCTACTGTGAGTAGTTTTACAGGATTGTGCAAGCCATTATCCCTTTGCAACTAGCAAGAGCTGGTGAGACCCTAGAGCTTCAGGGCAAGCTGTGTGACCTTTCCCCGCTGTGTCTCTTCATCTGTAACATTACAGTGGCCTCTAGAGGTGGCAGCCTCTGGGAGGTTATATATATGTAAGGTGAGAGGCAGCCAGGGAGCCTGCCTAGAGAGAGACACCAGCTTCCAAAAGGTGGGCGGTTGGAAATATTATCTGTTGTACAGATGGGAATTTGAGAGGAACTGAAATGGATCTGAAATCATTTGTGTATGATTACACTGGCTGTCTCTGGCAGAGCCAGAAGAGCCCTCCGTTTTTTATATCATAGATTAATATTTAATATCATAACTAATAATATTGATTTAATATAACCAACAGCCCTGGCTACCATTTACAGTGCTGGTGATTTTCCAGGATAAGTATTACTTCTCCTACAGACTGACACTGTTCATCTAGCCATTCTGCCTAGGCTGCTGAAAATCTGGTAGCCATGAGCTGTTCTTGTCTTTGCTCACCTAGGCTGTCAGTGGACTTCTGGCACCAATTACAGTACAATATTTCATTACCGATCTGCTGGGCAATCTTGTTCCATAAGCCTTTCAGCTTTGATTAACAGGAGTAATTAATCGTAGACTGATGAGGCCTGTGGTGACCAAGCCCGCTGCAGTTAGGGGAGCAGCATGTAGATGCTGGGGAGCCAACTGTGAAAAAAGAGGCGAAAGAAACCATGTGGACTTTTGTTCCTTTGACCTGACCTTTCAGTGCAGGTTCTTTGCTGTACCATTTCCTTTATTTTCTTCTTTTCCTTATTTGTTCTGAAAAGAGTCAGGCATTCCTTGCAAAGCAATTCATATGTAAAAAGTTTTCACATTGGGATTCATCTGATAAGGTCTCCAGAAGGGACTTATTTGCACTGTCAGGTTGGCAGCGAGACAGCCTCTCCATTTTCTAAATGAAAGGAGAGTAGCAGCAGGACATCTCCTACACTCTGCCTTTCAGCACTGGAAGAGAACCAAAATCTGGCAAACAGCAGTTCAGGGGAGCCAGCCATTTAGAAACTGCAGAAATGCATGGACACTGGGAACGTAACATACGGTTCACCTTCTGTGAGAACCAACAGACAAGTGACATGTGGGTTGGTGATTTTCTGAGATGGAGGATGGGAAGCTTGACCTAGCAGATGTAATTTGCTTGCCTTTTTTTTTAGCATGACAGTTCCAAATATAATATAATCTAAATGTATTTTTAATTCTTGGCTGTAAAAGAAACGGCAAGTACAGAGACTAAGTCATTTTTTCCCCCATTCAGCTTTATATTCTAGTGTGTAACAAATGTGGGATCACTTTCCTGTTTCCTTCAAACATACGAGTGGGGAAAGAGGATGAAGTTGCCTCAAAAGCCTGCTTTCCCCCTGTGGTAGTTTAACCCCAGACAGCAATTAGAATCATGTAGCCACTTGCTCACCACCCCAGTTGCGATGAGGGAGTTATCCCAACTGAAAGTTATCCCAACTGAAACCACGACATGCACACACACATCTCTGTGGTATGAGTGTCAGGTTAAGAACACTAAGGTGACGGACCCTCAGTCCTACATTAAGGGTATGTTCACTCCCTCCATGTTTATCCATGTACAGCAACATACATGTTACTTTGTGCTATGCAATTTAAACCAGGACACATCTGCAGCTGTATGAGGGTGACAGAAAAAGGTAATTTCTTGATTTCTGTCTTTGTCCTGAGTTAGTCTGCCAAATTACTTTGTAAGCTACTTCAGTCCTGCACATGGCATACTGAAAAAGAGCATGCACCTTTACTGTTGGGGGCAACATCCCTCTGTGTTGAGTGCTTCAGCATATGGAAACTTATGAAGTATTACTTCTGCCTGGATGAGTTTAAGTGTGTTTTGTACAGAGGCATAGCTGCCATTAATCTTGATATTCCTCTTCATGATGTTAAGGGCATTGGGAAGTTACTTAGTTAAGAAATCCTTAGCTGCATTGCACAATGTGCTTTAAGTGTAAAAAGTTGTAGTATAGAGATGATAACTGTCATGGTTGCTTGTATATGTACCTCATTAAACTTTATCTTCCAGCCATTCATGGGTGAAATAGTGCTGATACTTGAAAATATGTGGCTTCTGGTTAGCTGCATACTTGATTGATCATACACTTGTCTTCATGGCCAAGGACTCATGAATCCCAGCCTCACACCACTGCCTGCGTTCCTGCCCAGCACACGTGTCTGGCAACTCCGCTCTACTCGCTCTTGATGCAGCTGTTTATGAGAGATCATGTTTCTGAAAGATGGGGAGCAGACATTAGTGACATTGACATGGTCTTAAAAATCAGGTAAATTAGTACAGTGCCCTGCAGAAGGCCAGAAGTCACTTCTTGGTCACACAAATGGCACTGCAGACTAATAGTAGTAAAAATACTTCTGCCCAGGCTCAGAATTTATGTAGGTATTTAATCAGTACAAGCTAGAACTTTAATTTTTCAGAAAATGGCCTATTGCCTTTCACTCAATCTTTATTAAATATACTGGTGTTCATTGTATAGAAAGCTTTTATATTAATTACAGTAATGTTAAAATAACTTTGTTTTCCATAAAACGCAAAGGGAAACTGTTAACTTTTTTTTGAATTGTTACTACATTATTTATCTTGAGAGAACAGGTGAATGTCAGCCAGATGCCTAGAACAGTGTTGTCCTTTTCTACCAAATTAATTTACAGAGCCTAAACAACTGCTTTTAGTACCCACAGACACTGGTGATGCCTACAGCATGAGCCCACCTGTCTAATGCAGGCAGCTGGTAAACAACAAGTAGATCACAAACATTTCTAAGGGTTTAGAGGAACATTTTTCAGAGGAGACCCATGTGTTACAGTGAGTTCATGCTGCTAAATTGGACCATACATGGGTGTGAATCCCACTGGACATGATTTGGAATCGGTTCCACTCCAACTGCCAGTTGTCTGTTTTTGTTAGTTGACAATAGACCAAACACTCGAAATATGATTGATGTCTGTGACCTGGTAAATGATGTCTACGTACAATAGTGTTCACACCACCTCTGAGGGAACAGAAGGTCCTTTCATTATTGGACAGGGAGCTTTCGATACAGGCATAGTTAGATAAGAAAGCCTGCATTCACCTAAAATGGTGAAGTTACAGTGTGTATAATTACCACTCCCGTCACCTTCCAGATCACAGGCGCTATCCTTCACCTTCTTTCACTCCTGTCTAAATAAAGTTTGTGTGTGAAATCTGAGGTTTCCAGATTTTCATGCCACAGTGTGAAACAGTGATTAAGGGAAAAGGAAAACCCGCTATCTTTTACTGTTCAGAAGCAAGGGGACATTCTGCTTTTCTTGTAGAAGCTGGATGCAGCTGGTCCTCCTCTTTTCTGGTGGAGGCAGGTAAATCTGCCAGGTTCGTGAGTGTGACTGTGAAGCCATGAACCAAGAGCACAGAAGGTAAAATGCCTGGCTCAGGCCTCGTCCCACTTGCTAAACAGAATCAGATGGCAGCATGGTGGAAGGTGCTAGCCCAAACTGGCTGACCACAAGAGCAGGAATGTGAATACAGGATACAATTGTATTTGAATCCAGCAAAATAGGTTGGAAAAGCAAAGTAAAGCTGCAGCAGGCATGTAGGGAGAAAAGTGCTACAGGGGAGAGTAGTATGCAAGGTGAAAAGGAAAAAGAGGGAGAGAGCTAAGTATTTTGGGGGGGGTATTTTGCATTTGAATGCTGGAATTTTCCAGAATGCAAATCAAACCAACACTTGGAAACATCTGCATGTGTGTTTCCAGCTCACAAAATACTCTGACTGTAAGACAGTTAAGGGCCTGTTGGTATCAAACCGCCTTTCGAAAGATGATCCTTTCCAATATTTAGTCTTAATTCTTTACCTAACACTATACGTGCAATAGGTAAAGATATATATGACATCACAGAGTAGATGATAAAAAATAATGTTGTGAATGTATCCTTCCTGCCTGGGCGAGGCCAGTTGCCTTAGCACTTTCCTCTGTCAGAGGACTTCAAGCCGTAAGGTAGAAGGTTTGAAGCAAGAGCTGAGAATGTAAAGCCACGTCTCAGAATATACTCCATACATCATGGCTAATGATTAGTTGCAATATTGTTTTATTTCACTTTAGGTTATTTTGATACCCCTTAAGGGAAGCTTGTCTTCTTTTCAAAATCAGTGTCTCTATTTATTCAATGATTTATCTAAAACAAAGATCATGTGATAAAAATACTAAGTATTCCAACTATTATGTTGAGAGGTTATATATTACAAGTGTCAGACTATGAGTCCATCAGTTCACATTGCTTTTCTTGACCTTCTATGAAATGATTAAAAAGTACGTAGATAATAAGTACATGAAAAAATAATTAACTAAAAATCAAAATGAAATCTCAAACTTGGAAAACCAATTTATGAGAATTCTAATGCAAAAAGTTTTACATTTTCTCCTCACTGAAGACACTGTTGAATTTTTATTTTAAAATGTTCATTTTGTCTAAACAAATTTTATTGTTTTTTGACTGGTGAAATTCATGCAGAAGTCTAAATCCCTGGAAGATTTTTTTTGCCTTCCCTATTTGCAAATCATGTAAACTGGTAAGCAATTATAACCACAGTCATTTATTTTGAAGCAGGAGTTTTTTAGTGGAGATATTTAAGACAGATCATAGCAGACTTGAATAGTTATTATGGATCTTACATATTTAGGAAACTCAGAATTTGACAGCAGATTAGCCTATGCAGTTCAGTATCTTGACTGTCTGAGTGAACAAGAGAATATCCGGATATGCTATCGTTTGTGTGGTATGTAAGTTCCAGAGCACAAATCCAAGTGGGTATGATTGTTTATGTTTATCTATATAAACAATATATGCGTTTATCTACAGCTTGCTCACTTGTTAGGGTATGCTTTCCTGGACCAGGATTTTTTTTGTTTGTTTAAAGCCATTTTTTCCAGCATGATACCTGTAATTGCTGCGTTGGATACAAATGTAAAGATGAAATATGTAATTATATAATGCCATGGCCCTAATGTAGATTGACTGTACAGACCCATTCTATCCAAAGTAACGTCATCTCCCAAAGGAGAATGTGTGCAATTTTATGCACAAATATTATGCACTTCTCTTCAGCAACATTAAATAGAGCAAGTTGTAAGGAGAAACTGAAAAATAGGAAGAGAGGCTGTCAGGAGAGCTTGGTAGTCTTTTACTGTCACAACACAAGACAGCACTGATGGTTTCCATTTTTTTAACTAAAAATGGCTTGCTAGTTATTCCTGTCTAGAAAACAATGGTAAATCTTTATTCCTAAAACCAAAATAAATTGCTATTAACCCCATAACAGGCCTAAATCACCCCATTGGACTTGTCTTCCAACTCACTCAGGAATAGCAAAGATATTTTATGCAAATGATGAATATTGCCAGTCTGAAATTACTGAAGATATGTGCGTTATTGCATACACGTGGAAGATGGTAAGAGCATAATGATAAATTGATCCATTCCATACAATCACGGAAAAGCTGTTTGTGGTTTTCCATTAAAATCTTCAGAGTGAGAAAGAAAAATGGAGAGCTGCAAAACAAAATAAAAAGAAGGGCTTCTTGAACTCCCACTGTTGCACTTGTGGCTATGGTCAGCTACAGTACTTGCCTGGGGATTGGTAGAGATCAGCCCGTAAATCACAGTGTCTCACAGATCTTTATAGGCTGTTTCTACTTCTTCCATAAGCCTAATGTCACCACTAGCAAAGTAGATAAGCAGGTACTATGCAGGTTCCTATGCAGGTAGTGCACATACAGTTTTAACAGGTGAATGCATATGTCCAAGCAGCAGTTATGTCCAAGTGCTACCTTCATGCTCTTCATCTTCCTTTGCCATCTGTCTGGCATGCTGAATTTTATGCCATCAAATGTTAATTGCCTCTTGGGAGTTTCACACTAGAAGAGCTCAGCCTGGTGCTTGCAGCTGTGTGAACATCCCAAAGGATCTCATTCTGAGCTTACCTGGGCTGCCTTACATAAATTTCACCTGAAACCTGTGCTGACGTTACATAGCTTATCTTAATGGCTGAAGGGGCTGAGCCTTCACAGCAGGAATACATTTCACAATTTATAGGTCTGCTGTAGGGGATGTAAGCTGGAGATATGCAGGGAGTCAGAGTCCTGACTCTGATGTTGTGCATTTTATGGAGGCACTATTGCACTGGACAATAGAAGGAGTAGTTTGTCCTTCCTGGGCTGATAATTTTAAAAAGTTATGAATGTATATTTAAGTATAAAAGAATGGGAACAGTTATAGGATGTTAAGTGCTGCCTTCGTTCTTGTTTGATAGGCTTTTCCTTGGCTTTCCTATCTGTAGACCAGGGGCAGTTAGTACGTCTTTTTCCCATCAGGTTCACATTCAAGTTCATCACATGTGAATTGTTTTCTATAAAAAAAATCCATCCAGTTTTTCTTTATAACAATAAGCTTTTCTTGGTGTTAGATGCCACCCATTGTTCTATGGGAATTATTATGTTAACTGCATTTCCTGAAAGCTTCATATTCTGCTTCTCTCATTGTCTGTTTTACTGTTGCTAGCAAACAAGATTTCATACTTATCCATCATGGCCTTTATGATGAAGGTTGAATCTTCCACACTGAAACTGAGGTAACATCTCTTTTCTGAGAGGGTCAGGCAGCCTGCTCAGGCTTTCTGACTGCCTGATCTTGTGTGATATACCTTCATTCTGCCTGTGCTAATGAGTTTTCTGAGAGATGAGATTGCTAAGGTGCCCCCTACTTTTGGGATTGTTTCCTCATCTTGAAGCTTTGTGCTGATATATTGCTTGGCATTGGATGCATTGGTACAACACTCTCATATCTAAAGTGTCAAAAATGCTCTCTCTGTGCTTTGTGGCTCTCAGTGCTCTGTCGCTTTTGTCAGCAGCTTGTGCTCAGAAGGTGCATTGACTCCTTTCTCTCATGTGCTGAACAGCTGTTGCATGACTGAACTGCCCTGGGCTTCAACTGTGGAACAGGGGAAAGGGAGAAAAATGATGACCCTTTCACAAATGGACTGATGAATTTGTCAAAGAGTATCAGTTGTGGTCTGAGTCAGATGTGTGTGCTTGTAAGCACTGGGAGGTGTGGTCTGAACAAAATGATAGATGGCAAGATGGTAAAGGTTTTGCTGGTGTAACTAACCTGCTGGATGTGCAAGGGGGCATCCTGTAGTTGTGTAATTCATGCATTCATGGTTGACTACCTCATCAGTTGATGGAATTTCTGTTTGGATGTTAATTGCACACAATGCAACTTTCTCTAACCCTGCAGTTTCACATTATAGAACTTCTTGTTGCAGTTATCAGCCAGAATATCTTCCTAACACACTAGTATTTCCTCTCCTAAAAAAGGAATCAGTGTTTTTTCTTGATGTTGTAGAAAGGCTACTGTGTCAATTACTGTTAAAGCACAGGCAGCATGGTAAAATAAACGCCAGTGACGTAGTCAACAATTTGCTTATACATCAGGATTCATGTAAAGGAAACACTTAATAAGGTTGCTCATTGCAAGTATTGCTGCTTTTTTATTGATGGAGATTTTTTGAGCTTTCTGGCAATCAGCTGGGATCAAGAGAGGAGCAGTTACGCCTCACAGCTGCTGTGTCAAGTTTGCGTAACTCTCAGCAGTGTTTTCACTTACATGTTTTCTTGAATTCTTGGTGGGGAGGAGTGGAAGATGTTTAACTTTCACTGTGCTCTGCTGAGCACTGTATGATTGATTCGGCACCACATGTTACAGGAGAGTTTACAAAAAGTGACTGAGTTTCAGAGGTGACAAGCACCAAGTGCTAATTATTTCAGGAGGGATATTAATACAGCATTGCCATCTGCTTGCTTTTACTTTGAAGCCAAAATAGGAGTATTGGCTGCTTGTTCCAGTGGCTACCTCCCCCACTGATGTCTTCTTGCCTTTTCAGGACTCCCAGCTCTGCTGGGACTGAACCTCAGCGGGCACCAAACCACGGTTCTAGGAAGCACCTGCTTAAGTGCTGGCTCCAGGTTCTGCCCCTAGCACCAGCTCTTCCTAAAACCACACCTGGCTTTTTCAAGATGCGCAGTTCAGTTCCACACTGGATTAATTACTGGGGTTTCTCTATTATGTTAGTGTAACAGGTATAATAGTAGTCTTTCATTGATTAAGCAGCAGCACAGTGGCATTAGCTCTCCTGCATACCCGAGGATCCAAACTACAACTTTAAGGAACACCTTTATTCTATATATTTAATAAGATCCTGGATTTTTTGTGAGCTCTCACCTTCTACCATGGATAGATAATACATGTAATATTGAGTTAATCACTTTTTTGAGACCTTAAGCACGTGCACAATCTCCAGTCATCAGCAGCACTAGATGCTTAATTCAGGTTATAATAGCACTGACTGAGTATCTCTCAGCTTTGTACATCTGACTGCAGGTAATTTTTGCCACACTTTTGGTGGACTACAGACCTCCAGATTGCTATTGTACCATCCAACTGTTTATCAATCTCCTCATTATTTCAGTTGCACAGCTACAATAATTCAATTCTGTGTTTTTCAGACTTTATAGTCAAGCTTAAGGCTAGACTAGGCAGAGAAATAAAATTTCGTTTGTCTGTAGATCTTGGTTATCATTTTATATGCTAGTCATTATTTTGCTCAAAAACAAGACCAGGTGAGGTTCAGTCCCTGCTACAGAGCTGCTTTGACCAACTTTCTGAAGCTAAGCTGATATACACTGAGCATTTAATTAATGTTTAATGTTCTCTCTAGAGCAAAACCATGTCTGAACTGTATTGCATCAGTTTGCACAGCTCATACCTGTCTGGGTATGACTTCACTTATGTGCTAATCCTGACAACTGTGCTTGTGAAAGCTGGCAAAAGATACATGAAAATGTACTACTCTGACTATACATGTGCTAGAGGTGCTTCATAAACCTATAAGTTGTCACGTTACAGAGTTTAAATCATGGAAAACTTGTATTTTTCTTGTCAGTAATGCCATGGAGTGACTCCCATTGAAAAGTTTTTCTAGTCCAGTTCTGGTAGCTCAGGAGGAAAGAAGTGTGTGCCAGGTGTCTACCAGGATGGAGGGCTGCTCTCCATCATTCCTGTTGTCTCTTACATTGCTTGCTCCTCTATGTAGATATATGGATGTATAATGCTGATTTGTTTTTGTAATATTTACATTACTAAATTTCCAAAAGTCACATTGAGACTCCATTGATTTAAATACACAACAGGTACGCAACAAAATATCACCTGCTCCAAACAACTCTTCATCTAAAAAAATGTTTAGCCTGATTTCTAATCTTAATGATCATTATGGATTACTCGTTCAGGATTATGTGATAACAAATAGCCAGCTGCTTCAGCAGAATTGTTTATAAATGTCTAGTTGACATGGTAGCTATTTGATGCTTTATGCTAATTAATTAGCATGATTCAGTGATGTTTTATGCTTTTAGTAACATACATCAGTAGTTACACTGCAAAGGATATAAACACAGAGTTTAAGTACTTTTGATCATTATAGACATAACATTGAGATTTCTGGTGTGTATGACTCCTGAAAGTATCATGAAATATGCAAATGCACCAGCTCTGGGTGTTATTTGAAGCTGTTGTGTTTTGTATATTTCTATGTGCTCATGCCTGCATTTTCTCTATTCTTAACTGGGTTTATTCATGCCTTCTGGAATTCCTACTGTGCATAAAACAAGGTGGTCATGCTGTGGCCAACAATGAAGGAGCCACAATGGCTTGGTGTGTCTTGCATGCTTCTCTTGAGCCTCTGCTGCCAGT
This sequence comes from Scolopax mira, assembly GCA_004320125.1. Lineage (NCBI taxonomy): Eukaryota > Metazoa > Chordata > Aves > Charadriiformes > Scolopacidae > Scolopax > Scolopax mira. The sequence goes on from BJBW01004819.1 coordinate 30,331, forward strand.
CACCTTGGAGACAAGAAGTGTCCTGGACTGGCCCCACAGTTGCTTTAACCAAGTGGCAGCTCCTACATTTTCTGCTTCATTTGTAATTAGTGGTGTTTCTTGAATAATTTGTGTTTGTTCTGATGTGAAGTTTTTACTATAAGTCATGATAGTAACACATTCCCAAAGCTTCTATATTCCTCCAGGGATAATATTTAATACTTAATTTGGAAGTTTAGCAAACCTTATTCCAGTTCACCGACAGTGGTGTGAGGAAAGTCACAGAAGGGGACTCTTTTTTTTTTTACTATCTCAGGCAAATCTCATGTTTTAAGGAATAAACTTAACAGGAATCGTGAATAATAAGTAGGTAATTCATTACTCATATCTGTTTGCTGGGGGGAAAAAAATGTCACAGAATAGATAGGTGCACCAAATTTTAAATTTTTGTAATGACTTGATGAAAGGGGTAAAAAAATTAAAAAAGGTTATGCATCCTAACTGATTCCTCTGCCTTAAACAGTGAACATTTATTTCTTTTAAGGTTATTTGACTTTAAGTAATTCTCATTATATGATTAACATGCCCAAGATTATCCAGGAGGAGAAATTATTCATGTGAATTACACATTTATAAATGATATATAGAGATATATACAGAATTCTTTAATTTCACTAACACTCTGGTAAATTTGAAAATGAGATTATTATTTTTTCAGAGAACCTTTCTTTGCAGCGCTGTAAGTAGCTTCACACTAGATAAAATAGGATAAACAATGAGAAAATGGCCTGACTGCAGAGCTTATAGAGTAAAGAAATAGGATTGTTTTGAAATAGCTCTGTGCAAGACTGAGCCAGATTTAACTCTGAAAGCTGGCAGACGTTAGTGTGAGCTCAGAAATAACCTAAATCTGAGAGTACCATGGATCAGAAATCGATTTTGAAAATTTCATATATGAAGGCATGAGCACGTAATGAAATCTCAGTTTTAAGGGAAGGCTCTGGCTCCTGGGTGTGCTCTTGTCTCTCTGCGTTACAGAGGGGCAAGTGCTTCTCCCAGGACACAGCCTTTCATTTCAGGAAGGGGGCTTACCTAAGTTTAGGCTGAGAGATAAAAACACGGATGAAAAAATTGTGTGCTAGAAACATTGCAGTGTTTTTATCTTGACATATTAAAGAGCCAGAAGTTTAGAGGTCTCAGTGATTGTTGTTTTGGGGTTTTTTTGTTGTGTTTTTTTTTTTTTTTTTTAAATAGCGCGCTGCTCAGAGCTTTCTTCAGGTCTTACATGGTTCTTGACATGAGCTGTTTCTTGCTGTAACCTGTGGCAGTAATATACAGGCATGTCTTTCCCCGAGGGAAAATCCATATGCCATCTACTGGGAGGGCAGTTAGAGAGAAACTGAGAAACAACAGGCTTAGTTGTAATTATTTCTCAAAAGTAAATTGTATGACCAGTAATATCGTGAAATAAGAAAACATCAGAAGATTATCAGATCTAACTGCAAAGCTTAGGCTGGATCAAAACCAAGGCATCAGAAAGTAGTCTTTTCATGTTTTATGGAAATGTAAGTTCAAATTCCTAGATCTGACCAGCTATCACAATTTGCATTTAGGGCCAAACCAGACTGATTTGCAAAATCTCGAAAAGGAAATAGCAAGTCTAAATACTTCAAATGAGCTTGTAATTTAGTGACTGGAAAGCTATGTTATGTCATGTTAATAGGCTAAGCATTTTATAGAAAAGAGGAGGCTCAAAATGACAAAACTAGCAGACAGAAAGGGCTCAAACCTTACCTTCTGTTACTCTGTGATAATCTGGAGATCAAAGGTTATCTAAACTATGTTTCTATAAAGTGCCAGCCAAATAAATGTTAGTATGATAGATACATGTTCAAACACTATGAAATTCAAACTGACAACAAAAATAAATAGAACCCCTTCAAAACTGAAAAATCCTGTTGAATGTGACTTGTAAATAAGATTTACTTCCTCAGAAGGTGAAAATATATTGACAGGATGTAGCTGACCCCTGGCAAGGCATGCTTGCCTGTGACCATGTCCCACCTCAGCAACACCACCATTGCAGGTTTGCTTCAACACACATGGCAGAAAGACCTGCAGTTTCATTGTACACAGCATATTCACAGCAAGGGTGGTGTGGTTCTGGGTTTGTTCAGTGACTGCAGTCGTGTTCTGACAGATGGGATACATGCACAATTCAGCCTGTGCCAGAGAAGGGGGGACTTGTCACTTGCCTGGGTCCCCTATTACTTGCGACTCACTTCCTACAGGACTAACATTAATTTTGTTACAGACTGCTCAAGACACAGTCTGAAGATTGATCTGAAACCTGAAAATCTTTGTTTCCAGGCAGTTCTTTGCCCTGGCTCACCACGCAGCCTCACAAGCACTAGTGCTAGTGCAGGGCAAGCAGCAGAAACACCTGGCCAGCAGCTGGAGGGCACAAGAACCTCTTGCAGCAGTGACCCGGGGCTGTTACACCAGCAACATGTCAGTGGGTTATGCAGTTCTCCCAATGTGGGAGAGGAAGTAGAAGAGAGCTGGGGGCAAGATCAGGTATTCCGAGGTTGGCAAGTCTCCCAAAAGGCTTCCTGAAAACATGATATAGGTCAAAGCAGCGCAGGCTATAATCAGTCATCCATAAAGTGAACAAATTATATTCAGGTGTTTTGTGAAGCCAGACTGGAAGAGCGCTCCTGTAAGAGAACATTTTTTCTATTGCGTAAATAATTAAGTAGTGGTGGTGTTTTGCCTTTAGGCAACACTATTACCATAAAGTAATACAAGTAGATGTGAGAAAATAAGAAACCATTTTAGGTCAAAGGATTTAAAGTCACACAGAAGAGGTACAGTTCTTTTGAGCTTTGTGGAGAGCTGAATACCATCTACAACAGACTTTAAGTCCCCTGAACCATCAACTTGGCCAAGCATGAGACAAGCCAGGCTTTATTGGGGAGCCTCTTGACATAGTAACACAGAGAAGATCTGTTACCCCTACACTATTACTACCTCATTCTCCTGGTCCTGCATCAGGCCCTACAAAGTCTGTAGAGAAGCAATATTGTTACAGGTGAAGTTCTGTATCTTGCAAGACTCTCTTTAATTGTGAAATTGGAAAAGAAACAATCATCCCGTAATTGTGCTTTGTAACTGAGATCTTTTTTCCATAGAAACTGATAATAAGTAAATTCTGGTCTAGTCTTCATTCTGTGTGAGTCTTTTGCCTCTTTACCATGTAACACTTGACTCTGATGCTTCCCTTAGAGGCAGGGGAGGAACAGTGTGCCCAACAGCACTCCCTCTGTGCTGCCTCCCCCCACAAGTCTCCTGCACACATTGAGGTCTCTTCTGCTGAGCTCTGTACTGTAAAGCAGAAGGAAAGCACAGCTCCTTTGATGATCTTGATCTAAATAGCGTGTTGTCACCTGAATTAAAAGGAAGAGACTGCAGCGGATGAAAGAGAAGCAATATGCTTATTTTCTGGTCTAGCAGTGCTGTTATTCTACCTGTGTCCCAAGCCCATACACAAATAATTGGGAATTTGCTGTCTTAATGGCTGATGGGGTTTTTATTGTACCTCTGCGGCTCTGGGGCTGAATGTGAAAAGGGTTTTGCACATTTATATATGTGGTTTTGGTAGACACTGCACAGCTAAAGCCTCTTTTAATTCTCTCTCTAATTTATTTTTAATTTTGGAACCCCTCAGGAGTAAATCCTTATTATATGATGTAAAATCATCTCTTCTACAAAGCAGCTTATTTGTTGATTTTTAATTTGAGCCATCAGAGGCAAAGCTGGAGCTTTTTTCCAAAAGCTGAGAGCTCCTCTGTATATAAAACTGTCAAGTGTGTGTCTCACTGCAAAATTAGTAAAGGATGTAAAACCTAAACCTATCCTTTTCGATGGGGCAAAGAGGAGGTTTATATTTCTCTGTGTATTTGTCTGTATATCAGACCTATGAATCTAAAAACATTCTTAATAAGCAATTTGCTTTTAAATCTGTCATACATTTGGATTAGACTGAATCTGAAGGCTTAGGTTTTCAAAAGCTCGAGTCCTGACCGAAGTTAGGGGTTTGTTTTTTGAAAGGGGATCTCCATCAAAAGATGGCACTGCCTGAAGATGGCATTACTCTGTGCACTCACATAAATGTGTGTTCACCAATATCACTGTGTACTTTGACTGGCTGGAAATGTTGCCTTTAAGCTAACCTGCACGCTTTACAGTTTAGTATTTGTTTATATGACTGGCTGGAAGCATTAGTCACAGTCCTGTTGAGATAATAACAAAAACACTTTGTCCGACATAATCTCTCTTCCTTTTACATTCAGTGGGAGAGCTGCTTACTTTTCAAAACACTGGTTATCTTATATGAAACAATTCACCTGGAATAGGCTAAGTGAAAAATGTTTTAAAAATGTCTTACCAGCTAGTTCAAGTGTAGGCACATGCATTTTGTCCTTCTGGATACAATCCCTAGAACTCAAAAGACATGAATTTGAGTTGTAATCAAGGAAAATGAAAACAAAACAAACAACAACAACAAAAAAAAAACACAGGAAAAGAACAGATTGTCTCTTTTTGTTTTGTTTGTAATTAAATCATACAATTATAGACCCATTTAGATTGGAAAAGCCCTTTAAGATCATAAGTCCAACCATAAACCTAAGCTGACAATTCCACAGCTAAGCCATGTGACCCTAAGTGCCACATCTACATGTCTTTTAAATACCTCCAGGGATGGTGACTCAATCGCTTCCCTGAGCAGCCTGTTCCAGTGGTTTATGACCCTTTTGGTTGTCTCTCGTTTCCATTCTCGTTGTCTGAAGTCACTGAGGATGCCATCTGTGATTGCTGTCCAGGGGTCTTCTCCTCCTGACAGCTCACGTCTTCTCCAGGCTGTTGCCTTTTAGTATAAGGTACTGGCTCAATCTTGCAAAAGTGTGACATTTTAATATGGTGGCTTTATTTCAGCTGTATCTCAAAACTGGGACTACTCCTACCTCTTCTTTGATTTGTCCATAGCATTGGACAGACGCTCACTGCAGTTTAATCATCTTCTTTCTCCTTTCCCTCTCCCTACTTTAGGAGAAAGTCTTCTACTTTAGGAACAGTTTATTCCCTTCTATGAATTGCGATGACAGTGCCAAAGAAATAGAAAGCGGTAAACGAATAACAGTTGCTAGATTAACCATAATAAACATGCTTTGCTTTTTACTCAGATATACCCTCAAATGGGGTCTATCGGTTTTGCTAATGTTTGTAGATCTACACAACTGGTATATTAATGATAAACTGAAACAATAGTGTGGACAGAGGAACCATGGTCAGAAGCCAGTCCTCTCTTACACACTAAGTAATAGGAGATGCAGCTCCTACACAAGAATCTTTTCCAGTAGGAAATTCCCTATTTTACTTCTCTCACAGTGAACGCCTGTACACCTCTGTTTTCCAGTGGGTGAGATAAACATACTTGCTGTGAAGCTAAACCAGTGTTCATCAGAGTTTCACGGTACCTGCATAAATTCATTTTGGCACTGTTTTTTGCTCTGCAAAGCCTTCTCAGCTGAACCTGATCTTTTGCTGTTTGGAACATCTCAGAGGTATATATTAAAGATAAAATACTGCTTGCCAAGTATTTTTCATATTTCTGTCATTAGCCCAGAGAGGATTGAGAAAAGAGAGAACCATGTATGTATGTCAGTTAAAATTGTAGATTTAATTTCTGTCTCTGGAGATTCTGACTACCTGTGAACCAGGAGTCATGACCATATGTTCCTTTTTAAAGCTAAATTATTTGGCCACATGATCTGTGGTTGGACACAAGCTGGAGAAAGCCAGCACTGACAAACCAAAGGCACCAAAAGATTCCTTGAGATTTGTCCATAGTCCTTGCTTGCAGCCTAATTCCAGTGCAGTTCTTGAGGCTTCTGCTTTTTTATGCTTTGTAGGTACCACAAAGGGCCTACTGCCACAAAAGCAGATTTCGGTGGGATTTTCACTATTGGAATAGAGACTGCAGTTTGATGGCTTTGATTTTTAAACCTTCTATTTACAGTTAAAAAGAAAATTTATTCTGAAATGTGAATCTTGCCATTCTATTGCATCAATGTTTTTGAGCTGGTGTTTTAAAGGGATTATCTGGACAGCATAAAAATTAGAGACACAGTTTCAAGACCTGGAAAGGATCTATCTGCATTACTTATCCTGATTTTAGTAGGAATTAGTTATCTAATCTCAAATGCCTTTTTGAAAAGACTTCCCTAAATACTTTAAAAAATAAGATCTAAAATATTCTTCTTTCTGCATGCTCAAATCATCATAAGAAATGCATAAATTTAGTCATAATTCGTATCTGCAATGTGTTGTTCTTGTACTGCAGTATAAACAAAGGGTGGTAATTTCTTTTTAGTGAGTTCTACTGTGAGTCAGTGGTAACAGGGAAGTGTAGTATGGTTGAATGTACTAACTCATTCTTAAGATCTTAAATAATTAGTCTACTAACCACTTTATTTCTGCTATATCTCTGCTGTTTACAGAGAGAGAGAGAGAGAAAAAGAGAAGGGAGGGAAGGAAGGAAACTAAGGGAAACATTTTTAATGTTTACAGTTTTGCACTCAGTCTCGTTATCACTGTAACAAATAATGAGCTTGTTACCTAATAATATTTCACTGGAAGTGTGTGTGTGTGAATATCTGTTAATGAGAAAATGTCAAATGATTCAGATACTTTGTTCAGGTAAATGCCAATTCAAGTCACTCAGTGGAGCCAAGGTCTAATGTCTAAGATGTCTAAGATCTCGAATCAACTTTTCAAGATTGCATCTTATAAGATCTGAGATACTCCTCTGCTACAGCGTGCCTGCCATTTCTGATGGTATGGCAGTACATATATCAGTGGGTCTATTTGAGCCAGAGAATGAACACACTTGTGATGATAGAAAATGATGAGAGAAAATTGGAAAGCCTGAGCAAGTTTTGGTGGCAATTGACAGTAATGTTCCTTTTCTTCTGTATTTTCCACCAATCATTTTGATCATCACAGGCACTTAGAAAGGCTGCAGCAAATCTCAGAATAGTGGGGATTTTTTAAACTCTCAAGACAGTTAAAATTACATTTATGGTACTTTGACAGTACAGGTTAACCCTACATAGATGCCTGTTTAGGCTACAGGCTGGTAAAGAGCTCCAGTCACACTGTGTTCAGTCATGGTGGGTTTGCCCAGCCCCTTTCACAGCGGGGTCGCATCATGTCTGGAGCTTACTGTCATGCAAATAAGTAACAGGTTTGCTCACCCTCACTAATGAGCTGGTTTCTTTTGAATGGAGAGCAGTAATAATCCGTAGCCTAGCATGAAGAATACTTTGACCTTTTGAAAGTTGTGAGTTTGATCTGCAGGCTGTATTGTGCTGTCAGTTTTCATGTGGTGGAAATTAAGTACTGGGTGATTGACAGGGCTCCCATAGAAGGCAACAAACCTGCCTACTTCAGAAATTGATCCTGGGAGCAGAGCAACCTGTCAACACAAATTCTGTTTGTCTCAGTGCAGCCTTTCTCTAAACAAGTCTGATATTTTGAAACCCTAGGATCATAATAACCATGCTTGGAACAGGATCTGTAATCTGCCCAAAGGTGATGCTGTTTCTGCCCTAATATTCTATCATATTTGCAAATACTGGTAATCTCCCATTCTGGCAAAGCCTTCTTGCCTCGTGTGATATGTTTATCAATATGTGTGGAAGGTACTAAGGTATATAATTTTATATATATGAAAGTAAAACTAAGAACATATTCACAGTCTGTCCAAGACGCATTTGTTTTTACCAGCATTGTTTACATTTTAAGGAATGTGACAATCTGACCCTCGCATATTATTTTGCCAAGCTGACTGTTCTAATATCTGAGAAATAAATAGGGTGTGTTAATTTTAACTTCCTTGCTGTACCTAGTTATATGTGGTGCTTTTCAACTGCAACGTGAGAGATCCTGTAGATAATTTCTCCTGACAGGCAAGTATTTTGTGCATCTAAACCTAACTATTTTACATAATTCTTCTTGTTGTTTATTACCACAGGAGAAGAAAACTTGCTGGCAATTTTGAAAAGGAGATGGTGGAAGTACATGATCCTGGGGATAATAGATATAGAAGCCAATTACCTGGTAGTCAAAGCTTATCAATACACCACTCTTACTAGTGTACAGGTAAGGACTCAAAAGATCTTCCCTTTTGTGGTAAGATAATAGGCTCAATGTGGTCAATGGCTCAGTATCCATTGGTTTCAGTGCACTGATATCTAGTTCCTGCCTTTGTCTTCTGTGTACTTTCTAATGCTGTCTCATAAGACGTGTTTTTTTCATATTGGACTATTTTTATTACTCGGTATTTTCCAAACTGTACAAAGCCATACTGACTTTGATTTTATTTTCCTGTGCTAAACCATTCATTATCACATTTTTTACATAATCTACTTAATTTGTCCCTTTAAGGAAACATTTTCAGATGGAGGATGAAATGTTTTTCTCACTTTATATTGTACTTGGAAAAAAATATAAGAATTTCTTTTAGGATTCCGTAATTAGATCTGAATGCAAAAGTTGTCATTAAGTAAAATGAATATAGTTATGATGAAGAAGTCTTACTTTAATGTGAGCAGTTAGATGTGTTATGTTATGTAACGGCTTAACTGTAGCTATCAAAAAATGTACTCTCCCTTAAAAAATTATATGTGCAGTGAACAAAAGCTAGGATAACGATTTCTCCAAAGATCTAACCTGCATATTTTAAAGCAATTGGGAATTGAGAAACAAATAACAAAAACATTTTTAATAGACTGGAGATCATTGGGAGATCATTGCATATTTCATTGATACTTGTTCTAAAACAAACCTACTCCATTTTTACATTATATCTAAATAACTGGACAACACTAGACAGTGTAATTTTCACCTTATTTTCCTGAAGTTTGCATTACAATCAATAAAATAAAATGGAGGAACGCCAGTTAATGTTGTACAGAACCAAAGCTAATTAGGAATCCATCTCCATAGTTAAACAAGTGATATTGGAAAATAATGAGCATGTTTAGAACAATAAATAGAAGGAAAATATGAATTCAAGGAATCTGAATGTACGTTTTATACTAAATATTCACGAACACCTCTGCCATCACTATCTTAGTTTGAGAATTCTTTGAAATGTGCCTGGGCAACATAATATTGCTTTTAACACTTTTCCAAATCAGATTACTCAGTATAGAGTAAAACATAAATCCATGTAAACTTCATACTGTCTGGTTTTATAGCTACCAAAAGCCTCAAAGAGAAAAGTAAAAGTTGAATTGCTTCTTTTGCATGTTCACTGAGTGCAAGTAGGAAGAGCAGACTGAGCAAGATGATCCAGGTCATTAAATTCCATCTCCTACTGCCACCAATAAACAAGTATCAGAGGTTTGTCTGGCCAGGCCCATGAAACACTGATTCTAGAAGATACAAATTCTCCTGCTCTTCTGCAATGAGCATGGCCTTTAGTGTCAGAGATCAAAAACTGCAGTGCCAGGAGGAAGCAGGCATGTGAGTTCAACGGCCTTGCCTGTGTCTCTGCAGGGAATTTGGAAAGGAGCCACTGTCTCCTTCTAGACAGAGAGGGAGGGTAGAACAGGAGAACTGTCACAGGATACAGACCATGTTGTGTCCTTTTTAGATATAGATTACAACAGAGTTCAGGCCTCTTTTCCAGATAGCTTGGAAGAAGGAAGAGGTAGAAGCTGAAATGCTGCCAAGCTTTTTTCCAGGAGTAGGAAATGCAGTATCTCCTTTTCCCATAGTTGTCTTGGATTGCTCATGGAGTGACTGGAAACACCTGTTGCATTTTAAATTCACTTCATGCCTTAATTTGGATGAGCTTCTAAATGTAGACAAGACCAAAGATATGGTGAGAATGGGAAAAGTATGAGGTGATTCATTAAGATGTTGAATCAAATGACAAATTTTATGAAATGTAGCCAAACATTACATACACCATACGTACACCATATTTAATTTAAAGACAAAACAAGCAGCTTGGGATTATTCAGACTGAAACAGCATTGGTCAAAGCGCATAGCAGTATGAAATGAGTACTGAAGAAATGGAAACTAAAAGATGAAAACCACAAGCTTTGCCTAGAATTTGATTTTTGAAGAAGCAAACAGGACCATTCTCTTGAGAGCATCTTTGGAAAGGCTTGAGCAGTACCTGTGAGGCCACAGGTTGGAATGTAGCAAGAAGTGCTCAAATCCTTTCAGAACCGAGACCTGAGAAACCATTGGTACCACAAATCAGCACAGCTTTGACAGAAGGCTGTGGGAGCTATGTCAATGTGTATGTTCACTGAGAATCAAGCCCCTCAGGTCAGTTCCAGGGGATTTTACTCTCAACAGGCTGTACACCAAGGTTTTTCTGATGGGGAGAAAATAAAAGTTTTTGAAATTGTCACTTCAGTAAATGAGAAATCTTGCAGTATTTTTATAGTGGTAGTACATGAACCATTTCAGTAGGAAATCAGTTTTACAGCATACACTTATTTTCTACATGATATCTGCTCTGTTGTGCAAAACTAACATGGGAGTGTACTGGGCTTGTGGTGCTTTTAGGCAAAACACTAAGCTCCTCTCAGCAAAAAGACAAAGTTTAACTGTAAAAAGATATCTTTATTGCAATTCACTTGCAGTTCTGCTTTCAACAAACAACTCCAAGCACCCAACAACTTTGTTTGCTGGGTAGCTTTAAACTCTTAAGCTGTCAAAATTTCTAGTTTAAAATCCATCTTTTTTGTTTTGTCTTTCTCTTGTCATGGTTTTGGGAAAAGACTGAAGATGGTGGCATACTTTTCCCCACTGTTTCGTATTCAAGTCTTTTATTTACTTCCCTTTAAAATTCCCTTTTTTTTCATTTGGGAAAAAAGAACATCCTAATGAACCTTCTTATACATCTTTCACCAGATACCTTGAAATCCACAATGAACAAGGACACACAGGAAAAATCAGAGATTAATATTGTACCTGACCTTTACATTTGGTTGTGCTTCTGATTATTTTAAATCCCTTTGTACTCCATAATTACTGTCTGAGAATCTAGTACTCAGCTCCATCATGAGATGAAAACAAACTACTGTGAAACCTAGAAACATATAATTTTCCCTGTTAAGAAAATAACCTAAAAGACCTCCCTTAAAAACTAGGTGACATAAAAACTAATGCACCATTTCAAGGTGTAGGTCAATTGCTAAGGATAAAATCCAACATACCCTTTAGGTGTCTGCAGAGTAGTCCAGGGGCAACTAGATATAATAGCATATTTCAAACATAATTGTCAATATATCTAAAATGCTATAGACATCTAACATCCCCTGGTCTATGCACCCCCTGAACCTGCTGGTCAGAGCACAATCTTGGGACATGGAAATGTGTGTTTGATTTTCTCCTGTTGCTCGTTCTTTGGTAGCTTTAGGCTCTGGTTCTTTGCATGCCCAGAGTTCTGCTGTATTGATGGAGCCAAATGCCTAAATACTTGCCTCCATTGTAAAATTCAAAAGCTAGGTATTCCTGCACCAGAATACCCTGAGGAACTCAATTTCTTAGATATGATCTTAGCATGCCTCAAATGCTTACAGAAAACCTGCAGTGCTTTCCAAACTGCAAGGGTAGAGCGACCTTTTACATAAAGCCATAACTGTTAAAACAGTAGCCCACAGAAAGGGCTTGAGTTAACTCCATCTCACCCAGGGACACTGAAACTCAAGCTTCCAACAGCCATGAACGTGCCCCAGCTCGTTAGTGAAAGGAGTTTCTATAGAGGGTAAATTTAAAAATTGTGTAGACAGCAGATGAAAAGCACAGTAGTTTGTCTGTGGATCAATTTGATATCCAAAAACATATTTCAAGAAGTGCCAGAGATCAGTCACACTTAATGTTCTCACATGAAGTGTCTCTCTGTGTCCTAATTCCCAGATGGCCAAAAACTTTCAAAATTATCTTTAGTTTCTCTTTGATGCATTAGTCTTACTTGCACTAGATTTTTCAGCCTTCTTGCACATCAGCTGTAGCAGGTGCAGAACATGCACTAAACACTCCCATGTGCATGAATACCCCCATCCCATGGACTCTTTTTTAAAAACTAAATGCTTAACTTTTGGGACTGCCTGTGGAAATGCTTTCTATTTTTACCCTAACCTTTTCAAGCAACCCCAATGAAGGCTTGTGGAAAGTTTCATTAACTAGTCAAGAACGGCGTTTTAAGTACTGTTGGAGACCTTTTGTACAGCAGAGAAAATTTAGTTCCCTCAGAGAACTCAGAAAAGATTCTGAAGGTCTTGCAGTAATTTAGACTAGATATTTGACTCATTTGAAACTACATTTTGACTTCCCTGTACTGCATTTGCAGTGTACTGCATTTACAGCGTACTGCATTTACAGCGTACTGCATACGTACACCCTACCAAGTCCATAATGTCTTCCAATAAGCCTGTTATGATACTAACATTTGTAACTTTTGCTACCAGGTAAGCACTTTCTCATCATACCAAGTTGCGTTAGATGGCAGACTGTCCTCTCCCTTCTCCCGCATTGTCCTCACATTAATTAGCTCTCCTTTCTGCAAATGCACTGTGCTGTTCACCTGCACACTGCACTGTTGTGTTGTACTGGCTAGAGGTAATGTTATCCTTTTTCTGTGTTGTGACGTCACAAAGAAATCTGAACTACTTCTGCAATGCCTTGTATAGTGGTAGCATAGAATATGCATGAGATGTCACAAGAAATAAGGCTCTGTCAAAGAGAGCGCTATGTTTCCAAATAGTGATTTATCTGGTAATTTATTCCTTGGGCAATCAAGCCTTTGATTGGCATGATGAAAACAAAGGTAGTAAAAGCTGGGATTTGTAGACACCAGGAGACAGACAATAAAACTACGATGCTGATGTTCTCGGCTACTCTAGGATCACTGTGAGGCTCAGCAGTACATCATACTTCCAATTACCTCTGGCAGTTTTCATACCTCAACAACTGCTACCAGAAAAGGAAAGGAATCAGCAGTAAGTGCTTATTATAGGAGTGCTGGATGGCAATAGTCTTTGCTTTGTTCTTGGTCCCTGTGGACTCAATGTACATTGAGGTAGAAGGTTTGAGATAATTTTGAGGCAAATCTGGGAGGTGAGGAGCAGAGGATGTGCAATATTGATGTTGTTGATCCACCTTGTCCAGTGCTCTATAACATGAAATATCTCAAAAGCAGAGATAAATTCCACCTTTTCCTTTCCTCCCCCAATCCTGTGTGTGTAAGATTGACTGTATTCTCTTGTTTTGCTTCAGGGCATTGAGGGGATATTGCAATGTTAATAAGGTTTGCAGAACAGCATTGTGCGAGAGTGTTGCACACCATAGGTGTACACTGCGAGAGTCTATGGGGTGTACCTTGTATCCGATTTACTATTGTGCTTTGAGTGGCTGTTCTGTCTTTCAGCTTTGTTACCTACCGATGGTTCGCAAACCAGCCCCTGCAGTATCCTCAGTCTCTGTACATCGCTTTGGACTCAACTGAGCTCTCGGTATCCAGAACTTCTGCCTCTAATGGCAAAATTCACCCTGAGCCAAACTTTTTACTAACATAAATATGCAAAATCTCATTAAAGTCAGTGGAGCTGTGCCCATTACAACAGCAGAGATTTTGGCGTTCTGTGCCCATTTTGCATATTCTTGCAGGTGAAATGCAAGAGCAGAGGTTTTTCTGCAGGGAGACATCCATAATTTTTCCTAGCCCAGGATCTAATCCTCTGCATAGCTTACAGGACCTGGGGACATGGAGAAGTTTCTAATAAGTAACCTTGAGAAATAGTCCTCAAAGTCCATATCCAGTCTTCTTACTTAGAAAGAAACAAAACAGAAAATAGGTGTTTTCTGCAGAAACACGACTGCTAGCAGAGCTGTCTACTGTCTTAGCATGATCTTTTTATGGCAGTGGTGTGTAAAATCAGAGGAGGAAGGCAATTAATGGAAAGATCATTTGAGTGGTCAGTTTGTTGTGACTCTGCAGAATCTGCTCAAATGCCATGAATCGGCACAGCTAGATTGCATGTGAGGAGAGAGAGGATGAAAAGGTGTGTCTTAAATTGTGGGTTTTGTTTTTTTTAAAAAGAGTCAAGATGTGATTACAGTAAAGCATGTCCATGTATAGAGAGTTGAGAGCAGAGGAACTGTGGGTTGGATGCAATCACCATCTTTCATTTAACATAACTTCTGGCAGTTGCTGAATTCCTTCTGTGCACACAGAAAGTTGGAGCGTGATAATCTTCATCTTGGGTGTTGGTGCAAGTGAGATGCAGGTGAAGTTCTTCCACTAGTGAAAGTTTTGAGGGAGTTTCCGTGTCCACAGGAAAGAAGGAGGAAAAAACCTGAGAATAGAATAAAGGAACTGATGGGAACAGGTATAGAAACATTGCTCATGTGCCCCCCCCCCCCCCCCCCCCAAATGAGATCTTCTGGGAAAAATACTGATATAAAGAGGCTTCAGACTGGGAGCAGTCTTCTGGCTATTGTTTATTCTGTATCATGGAAATTAAATGTTTTTACTGGTTTTTTTTTTTAACAAATGACATCATTAACTGATTCTTTCACCAATCTCCATACCCTACATTTTTGCCAGATGAAAAAATTAATAGTTTTAAAATTATTTCCATGATTATATAAAAACCGTGCAAGAAAGTGATTAAACTGTGATAAGATAGCAGATAGAAATATAAAAACAGTGCTCCTTTTTTATTTGAATTGCTTGAAACAACCCTGTCAGAAACGCTGCCAGCATCCACACCTTCCCTGCAGAAGGTTTCAGTCTCAGGATATCGCAATTGCCACGCAGTCCCCACAGCAGCCAACAGCCTCTGCTCTGAGGATTCACATCTCAGCTGCCTTTGTGCGTGTATAACATACGTTTGACTCAAGTGTATGTGGTATTGTGAAGGGAGTGTGAAAACTGGAATAGAAAGGGAACTCAAATGGGCAGAAACCTCTTTCCTCCTTTGAAAAAACAAAGCAAATGTCAGAAGGTGTGTCTCATACAGGATATAGCACTTGCTATTCTATTAAACTTACCAGGTTGCATGCTGAAATTCAGATGTATTTGACAATACAAAGATTGGAGGGATAAAACACTGATTTTACTGATCCCTCTGCTCTGGAGAGCAGGCTGAGTAGAAGGTGCAGCAGATTCTTTGCATGATTTGCTTGAGGGCAGCACTAATGAGAAACCCCTAATGTGAAAAAAGGGCTTATATCTGGGGGAAAAAATCCAATGAATGTTTAAAAAAGAAAATTCAGCTCCATTGTTCCCATAGGGAGTTTGCTGAACAGCTTTTTTCCTTTTGATGTCACTGCAGATCAGCCATCCACCCTCTGTATTACAGACCTTTCCTCTAAAGCTTGCCAGCTCTCCTTTCCAGTGACTAACAGTGCATTCCTGCTATATATGTGCAAATACATGCTGAAATTGTGAGATCAGAGACTGGATATTTACTGTTAGCAAGAGAGTATTTGTCTATGATTCACAAGTATAATAAAGTCAGCATAATTTAATAAACAAATAATCGGAGAAAATACATTTCAACATTGTGTATCATCAACCAACTTAGATGCAGTGTGATATCCTTTAGAATCAAATAATATTTTTCAATGTCTATAAAAATGCAGCATTTTTATAATAGAAAGGAGTTGCTGTAGGATGGTATATCAATAGATTATATATTTTTGTATCCTACCTTCTAAAGCAGCCCAATTCAGAGCCACAACTGAAGAAAACCACAGACAAACACGGCAGCATCAAAGCACATGGTCTGCAACACGCACACGTATCACTTTTATTATCTTTCCATGGCAAAATAGGAAATATGTTTTCCTTTAGTAAGATCTGATAACTTCTGTGGTTGAAGCACAAACCTTGATTAAAATCAGGTCACTCATTAATTTAACATGACAGGGTATAGGCAGTACCTTTAGAATAAACAATTAAAAGGAAGGAAAATATTGAAGATGATTCTTAGGGAAATACTGCTAAAATACTAACCTTTATGTACTATAAATGAAATTCAAGCTAAGCATAATTTATCTGTATTATTGTAAATGCTTTATAGTCAGAAAAATTGCAATTAGGTATAATTTTTTTTTTAATAGCTGAAATAACTAATAACAAAAAAAAGATGAGGGGAAAAAAAGGAAAAAAATAAACAAGAAAGTCCTACCACAGATCAGGTAATCCACAATCTCACATCTTTTGTCTGTAGAATATATGTGCATTTTCTAGATGTTTCTATGTGCTTCTACTAGACAGGTTTATCTGAGGAAAAAAGAAAGGCAGCGTCAATTTAGTCCTGGAGAAATGAAATGTAAAGCAATACCTG
The DNA here is from genome assembly GCA_004320125.1 of Scolopax mira. Taxonomy (NCBI): domain Eukaryota; kingdom Metazoa; phylum Chordata; class Aves; order Charadriiformes; family Scolopacidae; genus Scolopax; species Scolopax mira. The sequence continues at coordinate 46,754 of BJBW01004819.1, forward strand.
AAATATAGTTAGCAATAAGACAACCTAGTGTATATTGATTAATATTGTAGCAACCTGATTTATTTCTATTTCCCCCATTGTTTAATTATAGTTATAAACTAAACACAATTAAAAAGCCGTAAAATGTCAATGAACGTTACCTACATTTCATGTTTTTATCTATTGATGCTGCACTATTCCAGGTAGCAATTTGTTGGTTAGACCTTGGACTAACAACCCCAAAGGGGCATTTTCCAGCAGCCGTCAGTGTTGTTTGTTTGTGACAAGTTCTGTTCATGGATCCCTTCATGTTAGTGCTTAAAAGACACAACTTCACACACTTGAAAGCATGGGTATGTTTGAATATTTATGAAATGAGAGGAATTTTTTAAACCTTCCCTGTTAGTGGGAATTTGCATGTTGAAGTACACATGCAGCAGGTACAAAAATTTCTTAAAACTGGCTATTGAAATTACACTATCAGCCTAATATATCTCATATTCACAAGAAAATGTACTTTTTGTGTGCTTAGCCCAGTGTAAGTAAAGCAGTCCTCATCAGAGATTCTGTCCCACAGTGAACCTGCAGTGTCACGTCCTGTGTGTGAAGGTGGGCAACAACTGCGTTCCAGATACTGGGGGTTAAAAATATCCAGAGTCCCTCTGCGTCTCTGGAGAGGCAGCAGTTACCAGCTGAAAGGCCACATCTTATATTCTTAAATACTGTTTGTGTGAGTGACTGGAGCTCCTGATTTTGCAAAATATTTTGCAAAATATCAGTAATAGTTGAGGTTCACTTACTCATCTTTGCACAAAAAAAAACTGGAACGATGCTTGCAGATGCTTACTCTCTTACAGAGTCACGGAATGGTGGGGGTTGGAAGGGATCTTCAGAGAACTATCAACCCCCCTGCCAAAGCAGGGTCACCTAGAGCAGGTTGGACAGGAATGCATCCAGGCAAGTTTTTAATATCTCCAGAGAAGATGAATCCTCACCCTCTCTGGGCAGCCTCTTTCAGCACGCTGGAACCCTCAAAGTAAAGAAGTTTTTCCTAATGTTGAGACAGAACTTCCTGTGTTCCAGCTTCTGTCTGTTGCCTCTTGTCCTCTCGCTGGGCTCCACAGAAAATAGTTTTGCCCCATCCTCTGGACACCCATCACTTAGATATTTGTAAGAATTGATGAGATTCCCTTTCAGTCTTCTCTTCTCCAGGCGAAACAGACCCAGATCTCTCAACCTTTCCTCATAAGAGAGGTGCTCCATTCCCTTATCATCTTTGTAACCCTCCACTGGACTCTCTCCAATACAATGTGAAGAATTATTTCCTAAGGACTGAAATTCTTGAAATCATACAAAAATATTTTTCTCTTCAGAGAGACAAATAAGTTAAAAGGGATGCAATCATTATTTTATAATACTTAGTGTGCTTAGTGGTAAATCACATTGAGAAAGCGAGTAGAAGATTATAAGCCCAAAGGGGAAGAAAAAACAAATTGCATCATCTAAAATCAAGGTAATAACATCTGGAGTAGTTTTCCAGAACTATGTACCCAGTCTCCTCCTTTGATTGTTGTTCCAGACGTTTTCATTAGGAAGAAGATACAGTCATATAGCTCTGCTTCCTCCTAAATCAGTTGGCATTGAACAAGTAGTGTACCCTGCATGGTTTGTCAAATCTCATTGTTAGGCCACAGAATCACAACTTTTAATTATCTCTATCCTTTTAGGAAGTGGGATTAAAGTCAGGTTTCTTTGAGTGTTCCTTAACTAGGTTTTTTGTTTCCTGGTGACATACTGGTAGTTTCTAAAATGTATTTTAATTTGAAAATCTCAAGGTTCTCTCACAAACATTTGGTGCATTTCTGGTTTTTTGTCATGGGTTTTCTGGGTTTCTTGCTGTGTGTCTCTAAAAAAAAACAATTAAAGATTGTGTTTCATAACGGTTCTTTGAGAAACCTCTTACCCAGTGTCTATGGGCAAGAAAATTCAGTTTCTTGCACTGCAGGGAAGGTGGGTTTTTGTTTTGTTTTTTCTTTCCTTCAGAGGCATATGGGACTATATTTTCAAGGAGTTAACAGTCCCCACAGGGGGCAGATTTTTCATAAGTATTCTGCATGCAGATTTATATGGCCAAATTTAATAAATCTGGTCAACTTGTGTATTATGAACATTCCTGTTAATTGAACCTGAAATGACTGAATTAAAGCATATGTCTAGACTGCAGGAAAACTGCCCTAAATCTTTGTCTGTTAATCACCAGAGGTGAGGACCAGATGGAGTGGTGTGGCTCTCTTTTGGGCCAGGTTCCCTTCCCATGGATTTGAAATGCATCTGAATCCAAGAGCAAAGCAGTGCTGTTGAGTATTGCTGTAGAGCAACAGCTCTCCTGAATTTGTGGAACAGTCACAAACAGAATAATCTTATCCTCTGTCTGATGGGCAACATAAACACTTGAACACACTTCCTGTCTGGTAGAAAGTGCTATTACTAACTAAATAACCCTGCTCCCCTCTGCTGGAGTCTAATCCTAGTATTTTAGGGCAAAGTGTTAGCAGGTTGATTTATTGATTTATATTTTTTTTCCTCTTTCTTGACAGCTCCTAGACTGTTTTGTGATCCCAGTGGTGATACTGCTCTCCTGGTTCTTCTTACTGGTACGATACAAGGCAGTACATTTCATTGGGATTGTGGTCTGCATTCTGGGCATGGGCTGCATGGCAGGAGCAGATGTCCTCGTTGGGAGACAGCAAGGAGCAGGTGAGTAGGGATGGATGAGTTGTATGATTAAGTTCTCTTCAGAGAAACCATTGATCAGAACATGTCAGATTGGGACAAAAATAAAAAAAAAAAAGATAAAATTGGCATGAAAACCTGTGCTTTCATGGATCCAAAGCACCACACCATTCAGCTTTGCTCCTTTGTTAGAAGGGGCAGGGAACAAAAATGGGTTGACACTTAGAAGTCAGCACTGCTGCAAACAGATTTTATGGGCCCTGTGTCTGCAACACAGGTCACCCTCTGTGCAGGCTGGGGGAGACAAGCTAAATACTTGTATTTTCAATCTGTTTTGGCTTAGCTGTTTGATTGCAAAGTCATAAGCTCCTCTCGTGTCCACCGTGTACTCTTATTTCTCCTGAACTTTGCTCCTTTTTTGTACAGAAGCACAGTTACTGGGTAGATGGTAAAAGACACTAGACCTATATACTAACTGTACTAATTGGCTTTTGCATACAGTCTCAGAGTAAAGATTTGGGATTTGCCTGCATCACTGTTGAAAAGAACCTCCTTGTGTGTAAAATGTTCTTTTTTATGTGCAGGACCATTTGAATAATGTGTGTGTAACTATTAATGCAGACTAGACAGGGTTAGATTTCATTGATCAACTTCCTCTGTCACATTGATTTCTCTAGTGCCAACCCAAATGATGTGGGAAGGCTGGAAATTCTTTTCAGAGATTGTCAATTAGGCACAGTTTTCATTCTTAATTAAAAGCACTGAATTGTGAGCTGAGCATAATACACTGGGTTTTAAAATTCTTGACTCAGCTTTCTGAATACAAATGCAAGTGCTGTAAGAGCTGCATTTGCCAGGATGCTGCTAAATAAAACAAGGGAGTTTGTAACAGTACTCAGCATATCTCCCTGCCCCCTTTTATCCCTGTCCTTTACTGAAAAAGGAAACTTTTAGTTCATTGGACTCCTCCAGAAATACTCCTGCCCCAGCTAAAGAGGAAAGAATATACTCTGTACTATGAAATCAGCCAGCCAAAGCTGAATTAGGAATGACTGATTTCAGAGGGATTGGGGTTTCAACCTTGGGTTGAGAAAACATCCTGTGTTCCAGTAATCCTGAGAAGTAATGTGCTGGGGCAGGTGAGTTGTGGTTCGGCAGGAATGTGTGGAGCAATGGACCTCAGCAGACAAGGAACAGATTGTAGAACACTGACAGTTTGTCATTCAGCTGTAATATTTGCATATTATTTTCCATACTCATTACTAAAGTATGGGTATTGGTGTACATAAATTTGTCAGAAAAATCTGTTAACATGTATTATTGCTTTTTAATTCAGACCTACACATGAAAAACTGGCCTTTCTTATTGCTATACATAGAGAAGAAATTAATATCAGAGCCATGCACAACAGAGACTGTGGCTTTTTGCAGTGGCAAATTGATGTTATTAAGATGCAGGGATTTATTTCTAAATTACCACATCCTCTTTAACAGAGTAAAATAGATGAGCTGGTTTGATTTCTTTGATACTTTAAAAATCCAGAAATACAACTAAGTATTGACAGGGAAAAAAAATAATTCTTGAAACCCTTTGTTAAGGAGTTCCATGCTATTTATGGGATATTTCCCAGGGCTGGGAAAAAAAAAGAAAGGAATTCACCAAAAGCAATGAAGCTGTGTTAGTCCTCAGTAAACTCTTGTTTATTCTATATTTTAGGGGACAAGATCTGTTGGGACCTATTTGCCCTGTGGCACCTTACTATTTACTATATTAGAAGTGCCGTAAGACTCTGGTAGGCACCAGCTGTTACTACATTATATACAGCAATTTAGCCTGCAAACCATTACAGTAAGAGAAAATAAATTTAAAATGCATCACTGAGAGATTAAGAAGTATTTTCCAAACTATCTGCAAGAATTAGGTATAATTTGCAGGCATAATCCCAACTTTCAGTAAATCTATGGTATTTAGTTCATTTTATTGTATCCTGACTGATGTTTTACACATTTCTCAATGTAAAAAGCAATTACTACCAAGTAGAGTGTGCTCTATCAGCTTACATGCCAAGTATCTCTTAAAATAACATTTTTCTGAACTAATGGAGTACCTTAGTACTTGTGCTTCTGTAATACACTGGAGTCTAAGTCACAGGGGTCTAAATATTCCATCCAGATCTTTTGAAGCACTTCCCACCTTTAGCTTGCCACAATGTCTGAAAAACAGTCCTTTTAATAAGTATATAAGAGTACATATGATCTAAGAGGGGGACACATTAAGATTGAGTTTTAGATCATCAGTAATTACAGCCAAAAGCAACGAGAAACACCTCACAATGCTGGGGGTTAAGGTAAAAATGTGGCTGAGTGTGAAAAGCAATCATGTCAGAACATAATTAATATTTAAACTATTTTTGTTACACTATAGTGGTATAGCTAGTCCCCAAAACATTAACTCTTCAGTGCCTGTATGACTTCTGGCACTGTTAACATAACATAACATAACATAACATAACATAACATAACATTATATATTACATATAATGTATACATATATATATACATGTATGTATATATACATACGTATATATATGTGTGTATATAATAAATATTTATACATTTATAAGTATTTCTAATATACTTATATATTTATAACATTAAATATGCTGACAATGATTAATGCAAAGCATGTTTTTCCAAGCTGTGCCTTGTGTTTCTTCAGAAGAATGGCCTATTCCATTAAATTGTTCAATTACAATTGTCTTAACCTAAAAGTCTTTAGAATGGCTCTAGTCAGCTGATACATATTTCCTTAGCAATGAAACCAATAGACCCATGTAGACTTTACATCACGAAATGTCTATGAGCATATTTCAGTCTTGGGGGAATGTTCCAAGTCAGTCTCTTGAAGAAGCAAAGGCATTTGACAACCAGGATGCTAGGAATTATTGGGAAAGAAACAAAAAATGTAGTATAAAGTATATAAAATTTTGATGCACTAGCCTCTTGGGTACTATGTGTTACTCTGGTCACTGCATGTCACAAAGAAGCGACCAGAAAATAAGCCTATAGAAGCAATGGATAAAGCACAAAATGGCTTCAGGATGAAAAGAATGTAGGCAGACTGGGAATCTTCATCTCCCAGCAAAGGTAAGAAAGAGACAGAATATGTTAAAGGTTCATGAAGTCTTCAATGATATGGAGAGGGTCAATACAGAGTAGTTCTTAAATATTTCTCACAATGAGAAAATTACAGGATGCCCAAAATATATTTTTGAGGTATCAGCCTTAAAAGCTAGAAACACAAAGTATGTTTTAATAGTGCAAACTTACACTAGATAAGTTACTGCCAGAGGGTGTTGTAGAGCCCAAAATTGTATGCACTTTACACAAATTAATGAAGAAATCCATCCAGGATGTATTAAGTTTAATGATCTAATGCAACTTCCATCTCGGAAAATCCCTGATCTCCTATTAACTGGCTGATAAAAAACCCTCTGTGCTTCCCTATTTCTTTAGTTTCCTCAGGCACCCTGTGCTGCCCAGTGCCAGAGGAGGATCCTGGACTGGGCTGGCCCATGCTCTGACCAGATCTTAGCCTCCTCTTCTGGGAAACCCCTGAAGAGTGATGCTCACACTCTTTGAGCATGAATGCACTTTGGGGAGAGCCATCGCAGTGTGGTGCTTGGAGCCATCCTGCCTCTGTGAAAACAGCCTTTGAGCTGTCTTTGTGTCACAGATGCAAGATGATATTTTCGTCTCGGCAGTTCAACACAGCCAAGCTCTAAGGTCAAAAGCTTGTTCATCAGTACTTCCCCAAAGTGCCAGTGAGTAGCTGTAATAAATACCAAATGAGGGAGCTCAGTGAGGGATGATTGGAGCCACTGTGGAACATCAAACACATTAGAGATATGTAGAGGTTTTGTAAAGTGTTGATGCTTATTTTAAGTTAAGAGCATCTTCTGTGGCTGATTGCAAAAGAAGGCTAAAAGGAAAATAAATACCAAATCATAACAGATAAATGGCCAAATATAAACATGCTGTCAGTCAAAGTGTACGCAAAAGAAAAATTCAGTGAGAGACTGGATGAGTTCATGAAAGAAAAATCTAGTCATGTTTGGTAAAGACACAGAAGCCACATCTCTGAGCTGAAAAATGTTGGAGACTAAGAGTGTTACTGGGAATATTTCAAACATTTGCTCTCTTCTTAGTTACCCCTAAATAACTTATACTTTTCTGGTGGTTTTAGCCAGCATCAGAGACAGGACACTGGAAAAATGAATCCTTGCTCAATCCTCTTTTGGCTATTCATATTTTTGTAAATTTCTTCTCACTGGAAATTTCAGAACTGTAGTTTGGAATGAAAAGTGAAGTCTTAAAAAAATTCCAAAAATAAAAGTGTTTAAAAAATCATTTTGAACAAATCATAATGTTTGACTTCCATTTTTATTTACTGCAGAGTGTATTTTTAAAATGAATATTAAAACTTAAAAAGGTAGGAACTCAAAAAATAAATCAAGAGGTATTGTAAAATAAGTCAAGTTTTCTTAAAAAAAAAAAAGTCTAGTGCTTCAGCACCTCTATTGAACCTTTTTAAAGGAAATTCCGTTATATCCTAGCATTTGGAATATGGTTCTGTAGCAATGTCTGGCAGCTTTGTGAAACTAGCTCTTGTAGGATTCTTTTATGAAGCCATACGTGCAGAAAGAATCACACACATCAGTTTGCGAGGCCAGGGCCTCAGTTTTCAAGCTGGAAATTGATCTTGGTCAAATCTCCCTGCAGCCCTCCCACCCTCCACAAGTAAAAGCCTCCAAGACTTAAAAAGATTTCAAATAGCCTTTGATATCATATTTTAGTAACTATATATACCCAGAGGTACTGAAAATACAGTTTGGTATTTGTTGCATGCATCGGGTACTGCAATGTTAATTGAATGAACCTCTTTTAAAAATCTGTCATTATTATCACCATGTCTACACCCCATCCTGCCTCCTCTCTTTCTTGACAAATAGCTTCATGTGAGAATGAGGTCAATATTGGGGTTGTAATGCTTTCTTCACTCATTTCACAGGTACAAGGAATTTTTCCGTTGGTTTCACATCTAAATACTGGACATGTTTTAGACTGGTTAGATTTCAAGATGAGATGTAAACTGCTCTGTATAGTTGGGTCACTTTCTATCTACAAAAAAAAAAGTAATAAAAGTATTAGTCACTGAAGAATGCCACTTGGTTTCTATTTTTTTAGTTTTTTCAGATTCTCTTGTCCACAGCAAGGTTAATGCTCTCCCCTCACTGCTGGGTTATTAAACAAAAACTGTTAAAACGACAGAACATTTGCATTCAGCTTATTGACCCGGATATGGGCTAATTAGTAACTGAAGACTGAAATCTACAGGGAAGAACTTGCAATGAGTTCTAGACAAAAGATGGTTGTTTTGAGATATTCTAATTTTTCCTCTGTTTATTCCTAGGTGAAAATAAACTGATAGGGGATCTCTTAGTACTGGGAGGAGCAACACTATATGGCATCTCGAATGTTTGTGAGGAGTATATCGTCCGAAATCTGAGTCGAGTGGAATTCCTGGGCATGATCGGACTCTTTGGCTCCTTCTTCAGTGGAATTCAACTGTAAGTAAGCAGGTTGGAGCCCCAGGTCATTCTGATAAGTGCAGTTGGGGCCTCCAATGAGCTACTCTGCCTTTTCAAAGGTAGACATTTCCTGTGGAGAGTAGGTGCCCTCTAATCCTGGAATTTGCATTGGTTTTCATATGTCAGGTCAATGAATTTGAATAATAACTCTAATTCAAGGGACCTACAGAAAAGATGAGGAAGGAGTGTAGTGATAGGAGGAAGGGTAACAGTTTTAAACTGAAAGAGGGTAAATTTAGAATAGATATTGGGTATAAATTCTTTACTCTGAGAGTGATGAAACACTGGAACAGGCTGTTCAGAGAAGCTGTGGATGCTCCATCCCTGGAGGAGTACAAGACCAGGTTGGATGAGGCTTTGAGCAACCTGTCTAGTGGGAGGTGTCCCTGCCTAAGGCAAGAGGGTTGGAATGAGATGATCTTTAAAATCCCTTTCAACTCTAATCATTCAATGATTCTATGACTGGTGTCCTGGAATAGTCGCATGGGGAGGGAGGAGTAGAAGACACATCCTACCGTGTTGTTGCTGACAAGTGGATACTTCACGTGTTGGTCTGATCTGTGAATTACAAAGTCTACAGCTCTCTCTGGTTCTGTTTCATATGTTTAAAAAGTCACTTGGATTTCAGCAGGTCGAAAACACATCCAGTGTGAAGGTATTTTACTGATTGGCTCATTCTGTCTATCAGCATTATGATAAGGCAGAAATAATGAAAAAGCTGGCATTTTCTCTTCAAAATGTTTAGTAGTCAGGAGATTGTCACATGGATTTCAGGAGCTACTGAGTTATGTCTATATCCATGTGTACCTAATGAGCACCTCACCTGCAAGCCTAAGAGTTGAAACTGGACTAAAAGTCACCATGCAAGATTGCCACATTTTATGCAGATCCATCCCTGGTGCTTGGCACACAGAATAACTTTTGATTATTTGTCAAAACCAGGTTGCCTCCCTGCACATCTGAGCTACCCAGCTTCTAAAACCAGAGACTGATCAAAGCAATGATCCATCAATTCCCACTTAATTAGTTCTATTTCTTTGGCCAGAAAGCTTGTTATACTTATGTGGGATCTGAACACGTGACTTAAAATTATTATATTAACTGGCTACCAGACAAACAGTTCCTTTTTTCAAAATATAAAATTCAAGAGCATGTAAATATGCCTAGTATCTTTGGCTAAAGCACTTTTGTTACCTACAGTGTTCATGGTAGGCAGGTACTAAGTGATTCCGAGGGCATCGAAGCAGTGCCCTTGTCTTGCTCTGTGTGTGTAAACTGTCATGTATGTTTCGTATTCCTGAATTTAATAATAGTGCTATTACCCACTCTTGACCCTAGCAGTTAGTCACAATTCAAGATCTGTGAGTTATCTTACTGGGGAGAATAAGCTGGTACTGGAACAAGGCAACTTTGTATACAGAGAACAGAACTAGAAGCAAGCAGTAAGAAACTATTTCTTTTCTGAAAGCCTTGTGTTTTTTCTAGCCAACCTTTGGCCCAAAAGTTCTCACCAGCATATTTTTCTCCACTGGCTTCTGCAGCTTTTTGCTGATAGTGCTTTTGTGGCACTTTGTGGAGTCCTGACTGCTCTTAGCTCATATATGCACTTTTTAAACAATGTTTTTGATACTTGGATCCATGAAGCAATTCAGCATTTTCTTACCTTTACCTGAAATGAAGAGCAGTTATGAATTCACAGAATTTTAATCTAACTAAATATACCAATTGTTTCAAAGAGAAGCCAGCTCCCCTTATTACATTTACAGGCTCTTCCTTTGAAACACTACTGGCTACTTTGGTGTAAAACAGGACCTTTGGGTCTTATAAACTGAAATAGTTTTGGGAAAAAATATCTCAGAAATAGGGCCGCTTCCCAGCATGCTAGACTCAGTCAAAGTTTGCTTGGCATCAACAAAGTGGCTTAACCTTCTCTTCTTCACACTGAGCAAACCGTGCTGTTTCAGCATCTCTTATATCATGTGCTCCAGCCACCTGACCATTGTGATGTACTCTCATCACATGTACTCTCCAGTTTGTCAATGTCTGTCTTATTCTTGGCCAAAGGCACATTGCTGACTCATGTTCAGTTTATGTCTGCCAGTACTCCAAGGACTATTTCTGAAAAGCAGCTTTCTGTCCAGGCAGCTCCTAGCCTGTACTGTTGCATTCCACCACAGGGTTATTCCACCACAGGTGCAGGGGTTCATATCTGCTTTTCTTGAACTTCACAAGGTTTCTCTTGGCCCTTTTCTTCAGACTACATTGTGGGTAGTCCACTTATCCAGTCCATATGTCTTCAGTCTCTAAGGATTTTTCAGGACATCATGTTGGAAGCTTTGCTAAAGGGAAGGTAGGTTACACCTCATCCTCTCATCCATTCCCTCTTCTTTATTTACTGAGCCAGCCATCTCATCATAGAAGGCAGCCAGTTTGGGGGTGTGGATTCCTCTTGAGATGTCTCTGCTGGCTGTTTCCAGTCATCTCTTCTTCATTTCCTGCAAATAGCTTCTGGGAAGATTTGCTCCATAATCTTCCCAAAGGCTAGCATAAGGTTGGGTAGGCTATAGATGTGTCTTTTCAGTCATCAGGGACCTCCTCCAATCGCCACAACCTTTCAAAGATCATTGTGGTTCCAATTCTTCAGTGAATCTCACATCACTAAATGGCAATTTCTGGCAAAGTTGCTCTTACTCTTTTTTGTTTCACAGATCGCACCGAATCACAAACCGTAGCATATTGTTTTATACTTTTTTGTATCAGGCAATATCAAAAGTGATGTTCCTAAATTTAATTTATATCAAAATTTGCTTGACAGAAAAAGAGACATTGCAGTTTGTTTTTATGTTATTTTTCAAGAATTGCTGATAAGATACATATGCCTTATGTATGCAAAGACACTTATAATGTAGTTATTTTGCAGACAAATGATCTTATTATTCTATACACAGTATTAGATTTGCCACAAATCAGCAGCAAGCAAATTAGATTTCCAGGATGCAACTCTCTAGACCAGATTAATCTGAAAGGCACTGAGTTCCTGCAGTTTTACTATTAGACTTGGTCTTCCACACACTAAGGTACTTTGTTTTTCAATCTGTGTAATTCCATGTTTTATACTTGCTTAAAAGAGTGTCCAGACTAGCATGCAGAGTCCTGCACAGCTGGAGTTATCTGCAAATCACACATCAGAGAAACCATTAGCTGAATGAAAACCTAGCTTGTGAGATATCTTACCTCCAAAGGTCTATTTGCCTGGATTGGGAAGAGTTGACTTGTTGCCACCTTAGAATTTTCTGGGTCTGGGACTTTGATGTTAATGCAAGACTTACAAGATGCCGAAAGTGGACTTTTGCATCTTGGCCCATCCTTTGCTTTGCTTCACTTCCTGACTTTCACGTCTGTGATTATTTGATCCCTCTTGGTATGTAACAAATCACAGTATTCCCCCCAAAGCCAGCTTGTGATATCTATTTATTTGACACTGCAGAGCTGCTCTGAAGGGTAAATAACTCAGACAGATACATTATTAATCATTAAAGTTCAAAAGCTTTCTGAATATGAAGTCAGAAGAGTACAAGATGATTGACTATATTAGGGGGGTGGGCAGGTATACAGAATGCTGAAAAGAAACCAGTACAAATTGTATGCTCTCACATCTGATTGCTGCCCTGAAGATCTTTCAAATACAGAGGCTCAGGGATAATATCCGAGTGGATTAGCAAAGTCTGATTGCATTTGGTTCCTACAGAGATTTTTTGTTATAAGGTTATTTATGTTGTTTTGTCCAGCATTTGAATTGAATGAGAGGAAGTAATTTAACTTCTGTTCTCTTCCATTAAATTTTGCCTTCTCTTCTCTTATAGTGCAATCATGGAACACAAAGAGCTGTTGAAAGTTCCCTGGGATTGGCAAATAGGTAAGAAAACATTTTACCTCATTGAAGATGCTGGAGGAGGCATGGAGACAACCAGAGTTTGGGGAGGCAGGCACAGAGTTTCACAGGAGCCAGTGTTTGTGAGTCTTCCGCCAGTTACTGCCAAAGGTTGGACCACATGCCTCATAACCTTTCTTAAATGATCCGTCCTCCCATTGCCATATTGTGCCTTCCTTGCACCATTAGGTTAAACATATGAATGCTTTGAGGTAATTATTCAGACAGGAATGAAGTTAAACAATAATGGGGTTCCAGTTCTGAGATTTAATGCAACACTGGGACAAATAAATGAGGTAGTCATTAAGAGCCAAACCTTTTCAATGAATGACAAAGAAAGAAAATGGAACCTAACAAAAAAAGCTAAAAAAGTACTTGCAGTGCATATTATAGCCTCATAAACCCATTTCCAAGGGGAGCATTTCTGTATGCAAACAGTTAAGTGCTTTCCAAGTAGTCCTAGTGGAATATAGCAGATGTGTCTTCTAGACAAGTTTAGGTAGCATCATGCGCAATGAAGCTCTTACAGTGTTTTGCTATGCAGTGGATTGCGTTTTCCCATTTCAGTTTGGAAGCTGAGTTTGTGATCTAAGACTCCTTTCTAATTAGCCCAACAAATTATTTGCTTTGTAAGGAAATCACCATTTAGGAAAGGAGAGTCCCTATAACCACTCCTTTACTCTTTATGACAATAGAAGAAAGAAAAGAATACTGATAGTATAGAACTGGTATGGTCAGTGGGGGATTCAAGCCTTGGCAATCCATTGACACTAGCTTGTAGCCTGTTTTCAGAATGAACATCAAAATGACAGCTCCGAAGCGTGCAAAGGCCACTGATAACATGGGGAATCCATGAGAACAGGGGATACAAGTTTTGGGATACATTGTTGGTTTCTTTAAGCTTAGTTCACAATTTTCTCTCATCATCATAAACCTTAATATAAACAGTGCATCTTCCACAAAACACTGGCAACTAGAAGTCCTGAAGATTTGATGGTTGATCTGTAAAACTGAACGACAAATCAATTTAAAGTATCCATGGAGAAACATGCTCAACTGTGTACTCTAAGTGTGTTGGTCTTCTTTAATTTGAGATAATTAGCATAATTGCATCAATGTTTGTTTATATTTCATGGTAAGGAGCGCTGGGACACAATTAATCTAGTACTGATGGAACTAGCAATGGTCATAGTGAATTAATCTACTGTCTCTGTAAATGTCATACACACTTCCATGGGAGTTCTGTTGTAACTCAATATCAGTGAAATGTGCTATTAAAATAAAGTCTTACTTGGTCTGTGATGCCATTAAAATGTCATTGAAAGTTAGTTGCTAATTCAGAAGAGTCCCTATGCTTCATAAGGAGGACATCATCTTAGCAAGAGCATCACAGATACATAATTGTTTTGTTAGAGCAATAATTGGAAATGCAGTGCAGTTGAACATGGATTAAATGCTGACAACTATATGTAGTTTTGTGTTCTTCCCCGACTTCCACTGCACTTGGTGTGCTTTCCATTGCATTGGCAATAGTACAAAGTTGTCAAGTAGTGACTGACAAGTTATCCACTGCGACAAACTCAAACCTGCAGTCCAGTGGAGTGAAATCATCAGCCTTCTGAATGGTCGTGATAAAGTCATAGCAGGCAACCTAATAAAAAACTCAAGGTGGCCTGTTGCCATCTGCCATAATTGTGCTACTAAGAATGGATGAACTACCTTTCAACTGATGTAAAATGCAAATGATTTTGGAATATAAAATCTAAAGCAAACCTGTTGTGTTTATCAGGCTGTGGCCCTCCTAGTTTCAATTTTGGAAATTCCCTTGATACATAACATCATCTTCACACTTAGTATAAATCAGCGTAGCTCTGTTTGAATCCTTGAAGGTTTAAGTATTAATACATGCTGACAACCTGACTGAAAGGATAATGATTACACTGTTCTGACTGAGTGGTTTCCTATGAGACCATGACATGTTCTGTAGAGTGATACATGAAATAATAACAAATAAATTAACATCAGTTATATTTAAGAGAAAAGCCAGTTTGAATAACCAAGAAAGTGTTCCATGTTACAGAAGGGTTTGACTATTTCTTGGTGGTCTTTATTCTAAGAAAACAGCATGAAAAATCATAACTGATTCCATTCCATCCCAATTAAATGATAGCTTTTGGAGTGAAAACACAAAAAATAAAACATGCAACATTCAACCACCATGCTCAGGAGCTAAAACAGAAGTTTCCAAGGTGTATTGGTCTTGATGGTACCTGAGCTACTTTAGAGCAGTCCCTGGGGGCAGATCCTGCCCATCTGTGTGAAGATGCCCAGTTTTAAGACAAGTGAGGAGATACTGAGGGGCTGGGGCTTATTCAGCCTGCAGAAGAGAAGCCTTTGAGAGCTTACGTACAAGGAGGTTATCAAAAGGGCAGAGCCAAGGTCTTCACAGCAGTGCATGGCAGGAGGATGAGGGACAACAAGCTGAAATAAGAGGTTCAGAATGGATAAAAGGAAAATCCTCTTCACACTGAGGACAGGCAGGCAGTGGAGTAGGTTGCTTACAATGGTTGTGTGGTATCCACCACCAGGGGTTTCAAGAGTAGGCTGGACAGTCCTGAGCAATTTGGTCTGATCTCATAGCTGAGCCTGTTTGAGCAGGGTTTGTACTAGAGAATTCTGAGCTCCCTTCCAGCCTGAATTACCCCACAATCCTATAATCCTAAATGCCCAGTTCAAACGCTTATGAGGCATTCACACCCAAACAGGCAAAACTGGTGACCTTACCCATAAGGGTGAGCACTGAAAGACAAGATGGGGTTCCTTCCACCAACTTTAGATACCTGATATTTGGACATCTGATTTAGTGATATAGACTCCCTTTATCATCAGCAAGGATAAACAAGCATGACAGAAATCCTACTATGCTAAATTTGGTGTGTGAAAGGGGGTGGACGATCTGCCCCCTAAAGTTTCTTAATCTCTTCATTGACCACTATCCTTCAGTAAGTGTCCAAGGTTAGATATAAAGAATCCCACCCACAGCTTCCTTCATGCAAATTAAGCTTTCAATCTGGGGCAATGGCAGCAGACAGTTACAAATTATGAGCTTCTCAGGGTTTGAAACAGACCAGCTGATCAGCAGATCATTACAAAAGCATGTCCTAACTTACCAGGTTGCTTCCTCCCAGTGCCTAGTGCAAGCAGTTGGTGCTGGTGACTTAGTGCCTGGTTAGACACAGGTCTCAGCACCTGGGACTGCAGCACTAGTGACGATTCCTAAGGCTGCTCTTAGCACTGCAAGGGTACCCGAGGAAGCTGAGGCTCCAAGACTTTGACTTAAAGCTTATTTTTAGTCTGAAAACTGTCCCTCTAAGAAACAATATCTGAAAATCATATGTTATTTCCAGTTTTCTTATTGTCACCACTAAATGCCATCCAGCTGGTGAGTGGTGCATATATTTCTAAGATGTAAATGAAATGCTGCCTTCTATTCGCCTCTGATAGGACAGCTATGGTTTAGCAATTTTTCACTGGAACTGAAATGCCCTTTGGAAAAGCAGCCCATGAAGTGCATTTAGTTATCTGCCAATATAAGAGAGAATATGAAGACCAAGATAGTACCATATTTTCTATATCTATACTATTAATGAGAGCACAACCCAGCAAAGCACCTGAATATGTATGTTAAATCCAGACTGACTAGCAGGGGCTCGGTAGACCAGATAGTGATTTGCAGACTGTACTTTGAGAATGCTGACTTTGGGTCCAGAATGGCTTTTGTGCCTCACCTATTCTTGATTTAGACTGGAAGAAAGGCTGACTTAATGCTCATGTATGCAAACAATTTGTCATTAATCAAAACTGTGCTCCATTTGATGCAATCATTTGCCTACCACTGAAGAGTTGCAGAGATTGCATAAAGCAACTCTTTCAAGGACTACCTAAGATTGATTCCATTGTTACTGCCTATACAATTCACACCTTAAAATT
The DNA here is from genome assembly GCA_004320125.1 of Scolopax mira. NCBI lineage: Eukaryota > Metazoa > Chordata > Aves > Charadriiformes > Scolopacidae > Scolopax > Scolopax mira. The sequence continues at coordinate 63,037 of BJBW01004819.1, forward strand.
TCTATATTATTATAACTATGTCTTACCATGATTACCCATATTCTGGATATAAATTCAACTTCATTATCATGCAATAACAATTGATACAAAGACACTGGCATCTTGTGACTGCTGTATCAGTAACAAAATTCTCTTCAGTTCAGATGCTTGTAAGGGTCTCAAACTGTCCCAGATGATTTTGTCTTTTAGATAGCTTTTCTAAAGAGTTTTTAACTAAGTGGATCCACAAGCAGATACAAATCATATGGGCTTTTTTTCCCCCCTTCTAATTCATTTTAGGACTTTGGCAATCAGATTTTCTGCAGCTTATAGTCAATAACAACATGCTCTGAAGAGCTGGCATGAGTCTAAATTTAGGCTTGTGCACATATCAGCTGGGAATTTTGCAGCATACGGCAGCCTAAGAAATATCATTTGCATGAGAGCAGATGAGTGAAGTGTTTGCTGTTTTTTTAATTTCATATTGATTAATTTGCCTTGGGATTTATCAAGTACTAACTGAAGCAATGAATTCTTTCCCACTAAGATATTTAGGTTTTTTAATCAAATTAGATTTTTACTGTAATGTATTTTTATTATATTAGTGTCTAACAATCTCATTTGTGTGAGGCATTCCGTAAACACATAGCAAGAAATAGTCTCAGCTCTGGAGAGGTTTATTAAGGAAGGCAGACAAAAAATGGCAGAGGAACAAAAGCACAAAACTGTGAAGTGATTGATCAGGTTTGGTGGTGAAATAGGACTAGAACCTCTGCCACTTGAGTGCTGTCCTCATGCATTCATTCATTGGCTCATTAACTCCTCTGCAAATACATTTATATTTATTGAGTCAGTTCCCAGAAAATATTGCATGTTCCATCCAACTCAGCTGAACTTAGTTGGTGTTAGGGGCATTCAGCTCCTTGAGAGAATAGATTCAATGTGTCCAAATGCATCATTTCATCCAAACTTACGTTGGACATGAGGTATTCACTAGTAGTGTAAGACACCAGTTTAAAACAGTACTGCTATTATGGGGCACACAGTAGACTTTGTGTTCACTTCTATGCAGGGATGGTTTTCACTGGTTTTTGTATATATTTAGAATGATGTTCTTAATACATATATATATATATACACACATGCATAATTTGAATCCATGGGTTTTTTTAAAAGCATTCTTCATCCTTTTCTAAAAACACAGTTTTCTTCCTCCCAACACAAGTCATTTCTGCAGGCTACAGAAGGTCACTGTGCTTCTTGTTTCTCTTCCACAGGCTTGTTGTATGTTGGCTTCAGTGCCTGTATGTTTGGCCTCTACAGCTTTATGCCAGTGGTCATAAAGAAAACTAGTGCTACTGCCGTCAACCTTTCCTTGCTCACAGCTGACCTGTACAGCCTCTTCTGTGGATTATTCCTCTTCCACTACAAGGTATGTGGAAATGAGAGATGGGTAATAGCTGTAAGCCTGAAGAAATACCAGTGCAGAAAAATGAAACAAAAGAAGCCTCCAAGCTTTGCTAGATCAACACAGTGAAAGTGCAGGGATTTTTTTATACTCTAGGCTTCCCATGCCAAAACCAGTTTTATTTGATGATTTCCAGTTGTTAAAGAGAGCTCATTTGGTCTTTTTGTTACATTTTTTAAGATTTGAGTACCTGTTCATCAGCAACCATATCACTAACTTAATTTTAATAATCAATGTTAACTTTCAACTGCTGTGACCAGACCCAGGGTGGCAGCATGAAGGAAAGGGCTCTTTCAGAAATCCCATAGAAACTTTTTGACCAGTAACTAGGTTCTTTCATTCATGCTGGTTCCAAATTTATAACCTGTAATTGTCCATGAATTACATCTTTCTTATCAGCCAAACCAATATCTTGCCTTTTAGTCTAAATGCCAAAATGTGCAGCAGATTTGTGTTGAAATTAAACTTCTGTCTCTCAAGTCCTGTAATATTTACAACACTATGTTGTACAGGCACACATTTGGTCTCTAATTGCAAGGAATGGCACTTCATTATTCACAAGTATCCCCCCCAGTGTCCATTACATGGAAGTGCCATCAGGGTGCCATAGGCAATTGCTTTGTACTATCATTTATTTGTAAGAGGGAGGTTACTTGATAACTAAAATGGTGACCCACAGAAATGTTAGACAAATGAAAGCCTTAAAATACTGAGTGGCTAACCAACCCAAAACAGATTTTGTAATATTAATGGTACCTGAATGAATCTGAATGAGACAGGGAAAGGTCAAAGCCTCAGAGTCCAACATAGAATTGATTTTCACTATTGCCTTTTATGTTGCTTTTATGGCTTTTAAAATTTTGCAGACAGAGGAAAAGTGTTTGACGTTAGGTATTAGCTGAAAATTATTATCCCCAGTTAATAATATTATTTGATACCCATAGAAAAATTTATTTTGTTATGCTATTCCACAATTTCTAAGAAAAATGCCTATGTTACACAATAAGAGAAAGACAAAATTAATTTTGAAAAGAGTGGTGTTGGAGTTTTAACAATTTGAGGGAGAAACTCAAAAGGCATCAGGGATTGGATATTTGTGCTCAAACCTGGCAAAAAAGGTAATTTTGTGAATGCAAACCTTAAACTTCAGGCACTTGAAAGGCAGAAGGTTCATAAAAGGTTTCAGTTTTTCCCTGTGTCTGACTGTTGGGTACATTGGCAGAGGCAGCAAGGCAGAAGTTTCAACTTCATTGACCCCCTGTCTTTGTATGGTATGTGCATGTCAGATCTTAACCACAGTGGCACATTGGTCGGCCATACTGAAAAAGTGCTCAGGAGGAGAAGGCTCGGAACTGGAAGGTTTTTTCTGGTTGAAAGCTAGGTCTCACCATCTGTCCTGATAAACCAGTTGAGTTCCACCTCTGAAGTAGCTGGTGGTCCCCTCTGCACCTTACTAGTCTGATTAGAAAACTCTTTGAAAATTTCATTCTCCTGTGGGTATCCATATTATGCAATCTTCTTCATAAACTCGTATCAAACTCTTACTTCAGGCTATTTAGATTTTCTAATTCCACTGCTCTCCTGGGATACTGTTTCAGAATATCAGTGCTCTAACAGTTAAAAACCAGCATAAAATTTCTTGTGGCTCGTTTTGATCCACTTATTCTACCAAGAGTATCCCTTAGCATGAAGTATCTGAGCCAGAGAGAGCCAGTGGCTTCCACTCATCAGAGGAAGCCACACTTTATCTGTTCCCCAAGCACCTCTCTGTCCTCTGCACCTCATCCAGTTGGATTTCATCCTTTCCTGAGATAGTCCTTTCAATTCTAGAAGCAGGAAAGATCCCTCCAGCAATTGGTATAATGCTCTTGTCTCTCCGTGTCTTCGGGAAACATTACCCCCTAAATAATAAATCTGTATTTATTTTTTTCTTCACTGCTTTTTCCTTTGTGGTTTGCAGTCATCCTGCAATCCACATGGTTCATTCATGTCTTTTTTTTGTTCTTCCCAGCTGAAGTTTGTCAGAACTTTTTGGAAGGATACTACCTGAAATGTAGTATCATCTTCCCAAGCTGTCAGTGGCTCCTTTCACACCCTTCAAACTTACATTGCAGAGGGAATTTGAAAAGAGGCTATATTCAGAGAACAACTAGATTTAAAAGCCTCCTTAATTATTTGGTTACTTCTTTAGTTACCATGTTTTTATCCTTAGTCGGATCACCTCTTCCTTTTCTTTCTGGTTTACTATCAGGTGTCATTCTATATGAGGAAGTGGAACTGTGAAATGTACAACTTGCACTCAATAATGAAGTTTAATATGTTAACATTAAATGACCTAAATTAATTCCCCTCCTAAGACTGTGTACTCTTGCTTGTTTTGTAGCTTCTAGAAAGCTGTTTTGTTCCCAGCCCGGCTGTATGTTTCTTTCAGACACTTATCTCCTCCAGCTTACGGCTGCACTGGCCAATGGGTGAAGCCTCAATTCACTGGGAAGCAAGTGGTTTTATGCTGAATGAGGATCAACTGAGCAGTTTAGTGCCCCTTGCAGAATATAATTTTATGAGGCTTTCAAGAAACAGTTGTGCTTTTTTCCCTGTGCTGCTACTTTTATCGCCAGACAGGTTTATTGCACTTGTAGCAGTAAATCTACGAAAATCCATGGAAAATGCGGGAAATTAGTTTAACTGGCCTTTAGAGCCTCTGAAACCGAGGGGAAGATTACATTTTAAGTGTTTTGATTTGTTAGCATTTCATGTTTTCGGAATACAGGCTTGCAACATCGTGACATGCGGGACGGTGAGTTTATAAACAGCTGCATTCATATTCTTTCCCCATATGCAGATACCTTTGTAGTGATTTGAACGTCTCCCAGGCCCGTGGGAGCTAGAAATACAGCATGTGACTTGACACAACTCTAGTGATACTCAGAATTCAAGATGTTAATTGCTCAAGGTGTTTCTGTATTAATATATGATGATTTATGACTTTGAGATAGATGACTAGATTGTAGGACATCATTCTTAAAATTATTTGAATGCCCTAAATGAAAGCTCTCTTTTTAGTTCTCCTGTAATCAGTAATTGATCACAAATATTCCAGTGGATAGGGAAAGGTGTCTGACCTATTCAGTGGCTGAATATTGACCACTGCCATAGCATTTAAGTATATAACACCAGGCCTTCAATCCTTTTTTTTAAATTCTCACCTTATTTATATATTTTACACAATTTTTATGTTCAGAAGCTTCCTGGCTGTCTGTTCTCCTTTTGCCTTCTTCTTAAGCAAAATTAATTTATCTCCTGCTTTGAAAAACAGAGACGATCAGAGTCTTAAAACTTAATGGGTTGGTAACAGGTTTATATGATGGTACACAGCTCGGAAACCAAACAAGAGACTACAATACAAATATGAGATGTGCTGTAGGGATGTCTAGGCATAGTTGGAGGAAATTTAATGTTCTGAGTAACAGGTCTCCTTGCCCTGTCAGAGACTGCAATATCATGAATACACTGACACCAGTGTGGTAAATTCAGAGTCAGCTCTCCAGTTGTACACGGTTGGAACTTTTGTATAACTTCAGTTATTTTTTTAGCTTAAGAAGTGTTCTTTTTTACATTTTAGTCTCAGCCTTAGATTTAGTTTTCTATGAATTTTTAAAGTTCATACTTTTCATTTGCAAGCCATATGTTGTGCTTTAATCATTCTAAGCAAATTGGGTTCTCACTAAATCATCTAAGCAGTTTATTTTATGTTTTCCACCAGCTAGAGCTTGCATACTGATTGTGTTCTGCACCAGCAGGCCGAGTCACACTATATTATATCATTACCTAGCAAGCCAAGCACAATTCTGCCTTGGCAAATTCACTCATTATTTTATCCAAAATGTAGCTATATTTTGGGTATAATAGCAATTTCCAAATGAAGAAAATGCATATATTTCATAATAAATCGAGGAAGTCATATATTTTGATTTAGAACCATAGAGAGTATCTGTGACAAAGGACACAGGTAAATGTGATACTCAAAACCTTTCATCACTAGAGATCTGAAATGATGCTAGCTGAAGCCTTGCTTGCTGATGCTTTCTGATGCTTCAAAAAATGACTTTTCAGTGCCAATTCCCTCCAATGGAAGGAAGCAGATGACACCCTTCTCATTACCTCAAAAAACAAGCCATAAAAGAGTGGTTTTCAACATAGTAGAGAAGAGGGGGCACAATTTGGAGGCAATAGTTTCCAATTTTATTTTTGCCAGCACAGATCCTAAACAATACCCATGAATTGAGGGTTTATGTAAACTTCACTGAGATGAAAAATTGGCCCTTACTGGAAACAAAGGAGACTAATTAGGAGCCTCCATTAAAAGCATGTACTCTACCATCATGATCGAGATCACTAAAGCCAGTACAACCTTTTCTGATAGTTTCAGGGGGCTTCAGTTCATTTTCCTAAATTAGAAAAGCATGCCACTCAAGTAGTAGTCTTTTAAAAAATTTACAGTTTGATGAGTGTGGACATAAAGACTGTGATTTATTGTGACTCCATATGCTTCACACAGTCCTTTGTTTTGTTAGTGAAGGACAGATATAATGTCTGGGGTCTGGAGTAGGAGGTAGAATTGGTTTGGTTTGGGTGAGGATTGTTTGTTTATTAGTTTGACTTTTACTTGGCAGCCATCCATGAACACCTGGGAGACTTCACAATCATCTGGCCATGCTAAGAAAATACTTCAAATGAAGTTCTCGCTTCTTTTTTTCTTTTCTGCAATTATAAGTTGAAGACAGTAAGATCCTTTTCTTTGCTTGCACTTGTTAGGGGACTGACACCTGTGTGTTTTAAAATTTGACAGTGGTGATGTCAGTGGTGCATCATTATGTCTTGTAGAGCAGGTAGGGCAGGCTAGACAACTATTTTTCACACTGTAGCTTCCTCAGTCCTATACTTAAGGATATTTTCCTGAAATTGGTTATGAAAGCAGCTTGACCCATAAACTCTCTGTTTGAATGGAATTTGATCTCCCATCGCCTTTATCCTGGTGAAGGCTTTTGAGCCTTTGGTAATAATGAGGGTAAATCATATTACTAATTAATTCTTTATGCCATTGGTGATGTGCAGAAACCCTTCCTTTTCCAGAGTACTAAATTTCTTAGGGTGGGACTCCCTCTCAACAACTTTGTTTCCACAAAGCTGTGCTGTCTGCATGCCTTTCATCTAAGTGGCATTTTAAAAGCTGCTTTTTCACATGACTTCATATTTATTTATTCATTAATTTATTTAAATTTCCTCCCCCAAATTATTAGAAAATATTTAGGCATCTATATTTAAAGCCCTACCTTGAGACGTAAAAGAGATGTCTTTAGTCATACTTGAACGTATACTCCTGTGACAGAAAGGGCCACATCCACTCAACCTTTGTCTGAGGGTTTAGGATCACAGAATCACAGAATCTTAGTGGTTGGAAGGGACCTTTGAGATCATCAAGTCCAACCACAAAAAAAGACACCCAACAAACCCATAAAACCCACACACAAAAAAAGCATCCACCAACTAAACCCCACACCCCACCACAGACCAATAATCT
>BJBW01004819.1:70093-92653 GCA_004320125.1 Scolopax mira
CTGGTCCTGTCGTTATTCCCTTGGGAGAAGAGGCCAACACCCGCCTCTCTACAGCCTTCTTTTAGGTAGTTGTAGAGGGCAATGAGGTCTCCCCTCAGCCTCCTCTTCTCCAAACTAAACATGCCCAGTTCCCTCAGCCTCTCCTCATAGGACTTGTTCTCCAGACCCCTCACCAGCTTGCTGGCTCTCCTCTGGACATGCTCCAGCACTTCAATGTCTTTCCTGTAGTGTAGTGTAGTGAGGGGCTCAAAACTGGACACAGTTTTGCCACAGGATGCCATATAATAAAAAAGCTATGAAGTAAAATGATAAAAAAAGAGAATAAACTGAAAAATTAAATTACTTCTACGAAGATACTGCACAGTCTGACAGTAGAGTTTTAACACCACAGCACAGATATGGCAGCTTTCTGAAAATACTGCATTGATAAAAGGATCTCTCTTCCTTTCACAGTGTTATCTTGAAATAGATTCATTAGTTGCAAAGCATGAATAGTGAAACATGCATTCTCACTGTTTTGGAGCCATCAAAAAAGAGTGTAAAAGAAGTAGCATTCATATTGCAGAAGTTATGATGAAAGCTTCAATTTCCATATTTTTTCAGACACTAGCTCATCATAAATGTCAAGTTTTGTAGGTTGTTTTCAGGGTTTTTACCTTGAAATTTTTCTTCTTTTTTCTTCAAGTTAAAAGGCTGGTCACAACAAAACTGGTTTGGATTTTTCTAGCAAAATACATTTTTATTGGAAATGCTTAGTTACCAAACGAGACATCCTGAATGAAGACATCCAGTTTTCAGTATGCTCCCAAGGAAACACAGGCTGGCATTTCTCAGCCCTGGCTGTTGTTTTGCCCACTCATCTCAGAGGTTACAGCAGCGCACAATTTCAGCCAGGTATTCTAGAACTGGAAGATGTCAGGCACAAGAAAATACGAGTTACCAGCTCATGGATTCTGCAACCCGGAAAACAAATCTCAATTATGCACTAACCCACAGAACCCCAAGAAGGAGCTTTTAATTCTTACAAGCATCTGCCATGGAGATAATCCTGGCAGTTGCAGTTAGCAGTTGCCGGAGTTTCCAGCAAGCATACTTTGGGTTAGAAACAACAGCTTTAGGTGTTTCAGAAGAGAAGGAAATATTCTCATTTCTATTCTTAGAAAAGCTTCAGTTTCTACTTCTCATTTCAGTTTAGGGTTTTTTTTCTTTAATTACAGAACAACAGTTTTGTTCCCTAGCCAGGAACTAGTTCATAATTACAGCAATAGAATGGCCAGGAGTTTATATTATCTTAACAATGTAATCTAAATCTTAATATTCTTAGTGGGTGCCTGGTTAGCAGGGTTTACTGACAACACTGCTGTTCAGTGCCTTGCTTCTCTTGCTTGACACCTGCTTGTCAACACATAGCATGGGTTTTGGGGTTTTGTATCAATGATTAGCTGGTCATAATATTTATTTTCATTTCTCCACCCTTTTTATTGTGTGTGTAGCTTTTGAATCAAATCTTTTGATGTCTCAGTATCATATCTTCCTGCATTGCTTAAGTGTTAAAAAAGATCTTTTTGCCATTTTGAAAGAGCTTTTCAATGTGGTACACTTATAGTGTGTTTTCACATTTACTGTGTAAACTGTGTAACCTAAGCATGGAAGTAAATTTTCATTTGACCAATAGGTTTTTGAGGCCAGTTGAAACTCATGTAATCACTAAATAGAACCAATTTCAGATTGAAGTAAGCAGTAGTTTATTGTTTACAAACAATCCAACCAGTCAGGGGAAAAAAAGCATCACTGTGACTGAGTTCTGCCTTTGGTCATATTGGATAGCACATTCCCTAAAGGATACTGAGTACTCAAAAGAATACCTGAAATGAAAAAAGAATCTAAATGTTAAGTGTAGTAAACAAATGTGTAAAATCAGCCTGTTCATAGACAGCCCCCAGAGAAAGAAAAGAGACAGTGTATCTGCCTGAGTAATCTACTTAAATTGATGGTCAGACTTGCTTGCAATGAACCACTGAAGTGCTCTGACCTACGAGGCATTGGGAAAGTGGTTTACTTATCTTACAGTGAGAATCTGTTATTTTTCAAACAAATTTATGAACAAAAGTTTTAAGTCCTCACATAAAACCTATTGATTAACTCTAATTTTTATAGAAAATGAAAAGGAATCACAGGATTGTTAGTTTCCAACATTGACATTTGCCAAACAGATGATGTTTGCTGAGGGTTGGTATTGCTTTGAGTTATTATAAAATACTCTTTCTTAAGTGTCTTGAACAAAGAATTATCTTTGCAGAATGAGTTTAACATGGATAAATAAACAAGAATAGACTTTGGTTACTTGAAGAAGGTAATTCACATCGCTGTCATGAGACCTGAATTTTCAAGACCTTGAAGGATGCTGAGTCCATCATCCCCAAGTCTTCCTTGCCTTCTTAGCAGGGGTAAATAAGGGGGACCAGTGTTTAGGAAGCAGTGATAAATGGTTAGGGAATTGGGGGGAAGTGTCATTCAAGATGCTGTTTCATTTTGTACGTAATTTGAAGTCGCTGCTGTCTGCGATCAGAAGAGGTGATCCCACTACTCTTTTCTCTCCCCACCTCTGCTCCCAGGCTCAACAACGCTCCAGACACAAGCACTGTAGCACCAAAGGGAGGCAACAGCACTGTACTGGTGGAGCATTCAACAGTACCCTGACATTTAGCATAAGCCCTTCATCCATCAGTCATTTTCATTTGGGGTTAATAACTGGATATTACTAACTTAAAGAAATGTGAAAAGCCAGGTATTGTAACAGTGGACTTTGAGCACTTGGAGCCAAATAACAGTCATCTCAAATTACCTTGTTTGAACTAGTTTTGAATTTCAATATAAGGAAAAATTTGTTCAGAAATACCTTAAATATGCACAGAATACTTCATGAAGTTTTATTCTTGCACTCTGAGGGAGATAAATGGTGTTTTGGAAAAAGTAGTGAAGAATCACGTGAAGTGCTTATAATTCCTACCCGATATGAAAGTGTAGACATAATATCAGAAATCTTCCTGGTATTGGAAAACTCTTGAATGATAAATCTTCAACAAAACTATATAGGTTTTAAAGTTGTCAGTGAGCATAGGCTGAAAAAGGAAATTTGGGGCAGTGGAGCAATACGATGATATAACAACAGAGAACAAGCATATGGTTTGAATGAACTGCAGAAAGCAAAAAATATTGTAACAAATACTGCCTTTTACTTTATTACAAGAAAAAGTGCAGACAGAAAAACGTAACAAAGACATCCTATTAAAAGAGATGAATCTTACCAACAACATACCTTTTCTAAATGATAGCTCAATGAATATGAAAACAAAAGACCAAGAGGCAAAGGCCCATAATTATTTCTGGGGAAAAAAATTAAATGAGAACCTCAGCATTTCCCAAATCAAGTATACTTTTGAAGACAAGGGAGTACAATGAATGCATTGAGTTACATACCTCAGCAATAATTTGCAACCTAGACATCACAGCCAAAAAAAAATAAATTATGAATACAGTAATGTGTAAAGTAAAAAAATAATCTGAATTTTGCATCTCAAGTACAAGTGGAGAACTTGTATGGGAGAGCTCCAGATGCAACTAGACAAACCACCTTTTAAAAAAAATAGTAAGAAATAAAATCAAGAGAAAACAAGGAATAAAGAGTAATCACAGAAGAAAACTGATACTGTGCAGGTGAAAAACAAGCAATCTAATTGCTGTAAAAGATAAACCAAGCTTGGCTATGAAGAAAAAAGTGAAAAAAACAGCAAAAAAGTCTCCTTGAATATGAAGAGAAGAAATAGTTTTGCTGTGCAAAGACAACAGACACCAAAATTAAACAACTTTTAGTTTGGCACCAAAATGAAATTGGGACCTTGTGTCACATTCAGTAAGGAGAATTAAATATGAAAGCACAATAATTAATGGAAATTACTACATCAGAAGTAGAAACAGAATGCAATAATCTGAATACTTTCAAGTTTGGGAATATAGACAGTAGGAAGAATTGTATATGAAGTATGCAATAAACTAAAATCAGAAGTAGACACAAGGGAGGAATAATTAGGGAGATGGAGATAAATGGAAAATTAGTTAAAATGCAACATGGTTCAGAAAAGATAAATCATCCAATCTAAATCTGATCTCTGTCTGATAATTTTACAGATTTTTGTAGATCTAATCTGTAAGGCTTTTGTATGGTGCAATGCAGAAAATTATCAATTTAGCTAAGGGATTAGCATTGTAAAGACTGAAAGGCAGGAAAGAATTGGCTAATGAGGATATAGGGCAAGGCAACATGCTGACAGAGAAATAGCTTGCTGGAAGGAGGTCCCGAAGAGTGGGTCTGAAGACTACCCGTCTTGTGTAGTGACTAGAGTAGTAGCTTTGGTACCCTCAGGAGGGAGAAGGATTAAAATATCAGGCAACAAGAACTGAATGATATTGAGAAATACTGTGAAGCACAAAGTGTGAGGTAAAGTCTGTGGCAACAGATGGGAGGAATTTGAGCATAGTCATGACAAAGCTGTTTCCAAATGGGTTAGCCTAGGTATTTCTAGCAGTATATACATAGTACATATATATAGAGAGAGTGTGTATATATCTATATTATATATATATACACACTATATATAGTATATATATACACCATATACAGATACATAGAAAGAGAGAAGTGCTAATGACATAGGACAGGACAACTTGTCATCTCAGGACAGCACTTTGCTAGCTGTAGCTGTGGAGTTTTTTGGTCAGCCCAAGAGGACTACTGGAGCTTTTTCTCTTATCTGCTCTAAATCCTTGATAGAATAAGAATGCATCTGCTAGTAATGTACTGAATGTGCATATCTTAAAAAATTTCTGCTGTATGTAGCATAGCTTTGATTTCTGGTGGACTAGGAGGAACCATGATACCTCAACATATACAAATTAATCTATAAATTCACAAGGAGGAAAGGAGCATTACTTGAGCTAAAGAGCAGCTGACGTAAGAACATACAGGTGTAAACTGAAAAAGTATAAATTTGGAATAGAAATTAGGGGTATTTTTTGGCAGTCATAGCAGGGAAGTTCCAGAACAGACTTCAGACAGATTAGAGGAAGTGGTCAAAAACACAAATAATGCTCTCAAGAGGTCAAGGTGTATTTGCCAGATGGAATATGTTGTCTGGCTGTACACAGTAATGGGGGATTGGTTTTGATGGCTTGGGATGTGCTCTCTGTTCTGATTCCCTCATGCATCTGTCTTGTGAAGTGACTCAGTTGAGAGCTCTGAGTTTGGCCTGCAGCAAATGCGGCGGACCATGGAGAACCCTGATGCGAAACAGCCGTATCACGCTCCCTTCAGACAGCTTACAGAGTCCTTCATGGTAAGGGTAACTGCAACTGCATATTCCTTGGTTCTGAGGGTAGGAGTGCTCCCCATTTATAGGGCTGAAACAAAAGAACATGATTCTGGAAGAGCGTTACTGCAGGAATATATTGTTAGATTTGGCAGAAAAATATAAACAAAGGATCCAATATGAAACAACTATTGTAATGTTGGGTTTGAGCACATTGAACACAATTAGCCTCATATGCAGTAATACAGAATCAAGTACAGCAGACAGCTGCTACTAAATTAAGTACTTACACACAAACCCAGAAAGACACATGGCAATTGACAGCTGATAGAGGAAACCAGCAAAGAATATTGAAAGGTAAAAGTGGGGAGCAGAAATCGGTTTTATTTTCATAACTGTTTCTGTTGTGCTCCTTCCATTTAGTATTAAGAATATTTAAAAGGAAAACAGATTTACCACTTTCTTGTGTGGTGATTGATATAAAATAACCCGCTTATCCCACAGTAAGGATGGTCACAGGATATTAGAGCAGTGTAATATAAGTGTTTTCACATAAAAATCCCTTTCCTATGTAGATAAGATTAAAACAGATTGCAGGAGTCATTCTACCTTGCACTTTTTAATTAGACAAACTGCTGGTTCTGCAGAGGTAATGAACACACAGGTTCATATTTTTTGTCCACATTTGATGGTGGAAGCAACAAAAGGAAACAGAAGGGAAAGCAGCATTCCCACCTCTCCCAGCACCAAGGAAAGGAAAATATTTTACCCTAACAGGTACATATTTAGTAGGGACATCCTATTGGAACCTACTACAACCTGCAATGTGTTTTTTCTGATGATACCATTTGAGAAGCATGAAATCATGCAAATTTGTGCAAAACCAGTATTTGCCTTACAGCTGCCTACGTCAGCCTCGGAGATTTTTCTCCAAATGTTATCAGTTTTCTCCATAAGTTTGTTTTATTCCACCAATGAATTCCAGGAAAACTATGAAGTTTCCCAAATTTTAACAGAATTCGTGTTGATAGTTTTCCATTAACCCTTTCCTCATTTTCCTCCTGTATAGTTAAGCTCAGCATCTAAGAATTTAGGACTTTCCCACTCATCTTACCAGTTAAATCTTACCAGTTAAACTGTGCCCACCAACAAATACCATGCAAAGACTGAAAAAGAGGACGCTACTGTATATATAGCTGTTGCTGCTATATGACCACTGTTTTACTTAAAGTAAAACATGCAAGCGCTATAACGAGATCTTTAAGGATTAACTGGAAAATACAGAAAATGTGTCATATGATTACTTCACATCACAATTTCTATGCAACATTTGCAATTCAGTATAAGCAAGAGTTAATTAACCATAGTAACAGGTAGCATTTAATCTCAGAGTACACTGAGGATGCAAAAAGGCAGCAGGGATAGAGGAATGTGATCCTTCTCTCATGCATGAAATGACAGGCAAAACTTACTTTGGCTTCTTTGTCTTGACCAAATGGCAACGAGGCTGATGTCAGGTTTTCATTGTCCTTGAAGCGAGCCATGACTTCTTGCTTTGGGTTCTGGCTGGCATGAGAAACAATGATGTCCTGAGACATGCCCTGCAGCTCAAGCCTCCTTCATCCAGTGAAAAACTTCTTATGTGATTGCCAATGGACAGGAAAGAAAAGAAAAAAGATGTGGAAGAACTGCATCCCAGGACCTTAAGTCATAAGTTAAGACTATATCCTGATGGTTTGCCTTGGAAATAGCTGGAGGTTATTAAAGTGTGCAAATAATGCAATTCTGCTGCCAGTGGAGAGTCCCTGCCTGGAAATTATCACCATTACTGAAGCTGTCCAAAACCCCTTGGTACCCTTCTCAGAAAGAGAGCCAACACCTCTGCTTGGGCATTCCAGCTTCTGTAGCTGGAGATCTGAGAAGACATGCTAAACCAAACTTTAGGGATGTCTAGATTAAAGGTCTGAGAGATCAGACAGGACATATAAAGATTCAAATGGGTGAGTTTTATCTGTTGGTCACAGTGAACTCCATTTGCTGTATTGAAGGCAAACATAGAAAACAGTGTGAAAAGAAGCTCAGTCTCTCGATCAATTCATCAAACCAAGTGGAAATGTCTGTTTGCTGTTTAAAAGATAATGAGAGAAATTTGGGTTTAGCTCCCTTGGCTCAACTTGCTCAGGTACTCATGTGTGAAATTACCCAGGGGGAAAAGACTTGCAGGAGGCCTTCTTAGCCTTGGCTTTGATTGACGCTGCAGCGTATGCTACAAACTGAATTAGTTTGAAAAACAGAGAGGTTTGTCAGACTGCACAGATCCACTGATTGGAAGATGTTGGTGGCAACTGCCTGTCTGGAGGGCATGGAGGATGTCAACAGAACTATGGGACTAAATGAATTACACCTGTATATGTACATCTTTGTCCCTCTTCATCAGTGCAATTCTGAGGAGATTACTTCTCTCTAAGATTTAAAATTTGAATTAATAGACCTGATTTATTTATTAATTTTTGTCAAAATGTAGAGAATTTCTAGAGGAGGTAGGGGAAAAGGTAGTTATTCCATTTCATACTTTATCACTTAACATATAAAACATGTCAATTCTAAATTTCCAGTTAGCCATATAACAAAAAATTCCTTTTAAAGATTAAAAGGCACAATTAGTTTGCCATAGGCAAGGAGCTAGGCTTCACATTACCTACCAATAGATTTGGTCTATGGCTGCTGTTGTGAAATACAAATGGAACTGGAGCTCCACGGCTCCAATACTCTGCTCCTGTAGACTGTTTCCAGTTCAATGGACTGAGTAAAAGAGGATTTGCATTTTCATAACCATTGTAATAACAGTCATGATCGTTATCATGATAGCTGAGTGAAAAACCAAAATTAGCAAATCATTCCGTTTCTTTGTCTGTGTGAGCTTTTCTGCAGACTCACATCTGTCTGGTTTTGTCACTTTGGATATTGTGTCAGTGGTAACAGGGATGTGGACATCTGTGATGGTCAGAAATGCTTGTCTGCAAATGCCCTCTGCGGCAGTCAGTCAGTGCAGTGTCTCTGAGCTGTGATACAGCAATTCTTCTATGCCCTTTCTTCCTCCTTTCCCTTCTAAATTCACAATCTGTGCACTGAAGAATGATTTGCTCACTCCAGACCCAGCCACGAATTTACTGCTTTCTGAAGAGTTTTTCTTTCTTTTTTTCTTCTACTGTCATTGTCCTACCACTGTTCAAGACGATGAAATTAGATGCACTGTTTGCTTCCCCTCAAGAAGTTTCTTTGCACCTGTCTTTCAACTAGATTACTTTAAAGCACAAGAATATCAAGTGGAAATAGTAGAAATTTTAACTATGATGGTTTAAGGATATGTGAAAGAGAAGTTTTGCACAGAAAGGTAGTAAGAAGTAGGGGATAACAATCAGTGGGGAGTAAATTTTGAGAGGTTTGTTAGTTTATTCTGGATTCTAAAAATCTTAAGTTTTCCAATGTCTTTACATTCTTCTTTATTTTAGAAATCTTGAGATGCTTGACTTACTCCCAAAATGCCTAATTTTTATTTACTTGGAACAAAAATACTGTATATAAACTAAATTTAGAATGGGTCTTGTAAACTTCATCCATAGTTCTATGTAGCCCTGTCGTAAGGTATTTTATTAAAAAAAAACCAACACACAAGCAACACTGCAGCTATGTTTGGCTCTCTTCTATCTTAATGTAAAAGACTTTCTGTGTGGATAACAGAAAGTCAGAATGATTTCACCCTATGCTTTCTGCAGTCAGCTAGTCCTTAGTGCTGCAGTGGTTTTCTGGTGGGGTCCTGCAGTAGCAGATATTGGAGCGAGGAGCGAAACGCTACTCCTGTAGCTGGGCCATCAGATGCCAATAGCTCTTCTGCTAAGCCTGGCTGGGCGAATGCATCCCAGTACCTCATCCCTAAGGAATATCTCTTAGATAAATACCAGAAACATCCACTCACACAGAATCAGGGAGGTTTTGATAGTCTGAGCTAATCTTGTTATACATGTTATCTCATTGCATTTGTCGAGATTTTGCTCTGTATGTTTATCTTCAAATTGACAGGCACCTAAAACGTGCTTTTTATATGCTGAAAATTAACCGTAGCTTACTGTAAGCTATTTTCACTACAGGTACTAAGTAATGTCTAGCATTTTTTTTACATTTTCCTAAATGTTTAATGGTTGTAAATATCATTGTGTGTTCCATATGGAATATTTTTGGTTGAGAAAGCATTTATAGGCACCCAGATGTCAGAGGGGAGCAGCCGTGGTGAGGTCTGTAGGGCTGATTTAACTATTTGATTTGACTACTCGCTAAGTTTTGCCAGATGCTTTTCTGTAAAGGAGGTCTTTGCCTTCTTCTCAGAGGATAACATCCATGTTTCCCATCTTTATTCTGTAAACCCATCTTTCTCTGATAACCAAGTGCTACTGATGCTTTTAAATAGGTAAGAAACTCATCTAAAATCATATTTATTCACAAAAGAAGTTCATAGGCTGAAAATCAATCACAGGACTTGAGAGTGTTAGATCATTGATTTAATCACATAGTCATCTGGTCTCTCAATAAACTACATGATAAGAAAGCTTATATATGTATGTACCTGTATGTGTAGATACAAAATCTATAGTAAAATTAGATAATAATATAGAAACATGAATTATTTTTTTGTTGCTTACTCCAAGGTGTGTTACACCCATTACCTAATCTGAGCTAAACAGTTTCTGACTGTATTCCAATTTAAACAGCTTACAGTTACCATGTTTAGCATAGAGGGAACTGGGACTGGGAGAGACATACAAATCTGGATATTTTTCAATATTTTTTCGTAGAGGAAATATGTTCCTGTAGCAAGTGAGAGATAAGTCAGAAAAATGAAGCACAATATCATTCTCAAGTAGCTTTTTAGTCAAAGAGAGGAATTACACACTTCCTGAGAACCTGCAGTTTGGTACTACAGTTGTGTAAAGGGTAGCAATGAAAAATGTTCTCTCACTTCATTTGTTAGGAATAGCTCTTTCTGCTGGTTTTGAATGTGTCTCTTTTGCTGTCTATTACTAGTGAATCTCAGCAGATGAGGTTTGCAGGTCAAAATAAAGAAACTTCCAAAACTTACACATAGATGTAGTGGTGGAGTATGCCTGGAAATGCTATCTCCAATAAAATACAAAGATTTCAGATAGAGTCTGAGGAATACAGTACAGTGAACCACAAATTTTGTATTTGCTGAACTAAGTCTGTATGTTCCCATCACACTGCTGGATTCACCACCACTTTAATATGAGGAAAATACCCATTGATTTCAGGGGGCTTTGGGTCAATCTGACAGAGTATTCACAAAACCTACAGTATTCCTATGTTAACCGTACTGAAAACCCTTCTACTTCAGTGCTGCAGAGAGCTGCTGCAGGAAACAGTTGAGCCTGGACCTTGTTTCTAAGGAAGGTAAAGACAGAGTTGTTATAGGACTGTCAGGACCCAGGTCTCTTGGCACTCGCTGTGTGTAGATATCAAAAACAAATGATTCACAGGCCCAACTGTGATTTCACCCAACTTCATCCAAACCCCTTCTCCCAGGCTGGAGAGCTGCCATTTAGGGACATACTGCCATGAAGGGAATATGATCAGGCGAAAGAGCCCACTGGCAAGAAGCTGCTGAGAAAGGAATGAGAGGTATGGCCAGGAGGAAGAGCTGGAGCCATGAAATACAGCAAAAGTTAATTGGTTTGGGCTGGGCAGCTGCTAGAGCGAGAAAACGGCACATTTTGCTACTGGAAGCCCCACAGGTTCCTCACAGCAGGACACAAGGCAATCACAAATCTGGCTGGCACTCTGGTTATACAGTGGAGCAGGAGAGCTGGCTGTTTGGGGAGAGAAATTCAGGTATAAGGTGGGAAGGAGGGACAGTGGAAAACTAGGGAACTGGTTCCTGGTTTGGGAAACTAGATGCATTTGGTCCCTGAGTTTTACTTCAGCTTAGTCAAGTCCACTGCTGCCAAGTGGTACCCAAGTTCACATGCAAAGAGGAAATGGGGGGAGAAGTGCTAAAAGAAAAATTGAACTGAAAAATGGGGGGGAAAAAGTCAATTGGAAAATGCTTTGAAATTATTGACTTGGGTTTGATTGCCACATGGGGGAGACCTAAGCCTAAACAGTCCTTTCAGAGCTGTGTCACGTGGGGGAATCCTTCAGCAGATGCAGGGTAAGGCTCGTGGCTGTCTCTGTGGGTGGCATGACAGCTGGATGATTACATCAGCTCATAGCACCAGAAGACACTTGAAGACCTGGTAACATTCCTGGGAAAAAGCAAAACTCTTCCTACCCTGTAATGCTTCTGACATACTTAAAAACTTTCCCCATTATGGTGCTTTCCCTCTAAATTGTGCATACTAGCTGTGAGAAACAAAGCCATACAACACTACAAGTGATAAATCCAAAGCTTTCAAAGATACTGTGAATTCTATAAAAAAGCCAAATGTTTCCTAAGGTGGGAAGTTGGACACGTATTCTGTGGGTCTTTAAAATTACAGAAGATTAACATCACTACAAAGTTGTCTTAACTGACACTTGCTTTCACCACAATTATTTTTTGAAATATAAAAAGCAGAATTGCTAAAAACAGTGCCTCCAACACAATATAGTCCAATCTATCCATTTTGTGCTATACTAAAATGATCGAAAGGAAAAAAATACGGCACCCACCAAAGTACCATAGTCAGTTAAGGTTAAGAACAGATTTAAAGACACTTTTATGTAAAATAGGGAAGTACCTCATGAAGCAGCTAATAACAGATTGCAGCTGGTTGTTGGTGTTTCAGTATGGATCCCTGATAGTTGCAGAATACAGACACTTCTTAAAGTCCCCCTGAATAGTGATCTGTACATCCCCAGTTCTATAACCCTACCAACAAGTTGGCTATACAATCTGTCTTTCATTGCTTCTCATAAACAACACACAAGAAGAAATAACTTGAAGTTTAGCATCAGGAGACAAGTCATATGAGCTTAAAGCCATTTTTGTGTCCCCCATAGTAGAAACCAAGTGTCGCAAGCTGATATCCAGTAGTCTGTACTTTTAAATCCCCTGCCTTTACCTTTACCTGCGAGGACTAATGTATTGACAAAAAGGTATTTTTGTTGTGTTATCAGTCCAGGCACAGAGTCTGGATATGTCAGAAAATTTAGTCTGACCTCTGATCTAGCAGAGCTCTGTGCCAACGTATGTGTACTTGAGCTCTCCATATGTGCTTTCAAACCTCTTGAGGTCAGCCAAGAGCATGTTTCACAGCTGAAGTTCATCCTCACAATAAATCTTCTACCATCTGCTTTCTGTTTTCAAGCAAGAGAAGCTTCAGGTGAGCTTTTCAAGTGCTTTTATTAAAATATTTTACATTGTATATGTTTTAAGTGTTTATTTAAATTATGTAAATACTTATTTAATTGTCTTTTTATATTACTGATGGCATGTTATACTTCACAGTCCTGTGGTTTATCTGTAATTAACTTCAGATTTGTCCCTGTCAGACAACCGTACATGATGGAACCCTGGTACCACACAGTGGAGGGAGAGAAACTTGCTCTCAGAGAAGTAGTTGGCTTGTCTAAAAGCACAACAAAATCGGCTTTGGATCTATGACCAGAACCCACTTTCCAAAGTCCTGCCTGACCAACAGTTAAGATACATGGGGCATGGGAAGGCACCAGTTAGATGTTGGTTACGGAAAACAGGGAAGCTAATGGGAGCAAACCAACTTTCGAAGAGACAGCCCCATAAAAGTTGGACAGCCCAGTGATAGGGGGTTTGTTCGGTGCCTTTCATGCAAAAATAACGATCTGTGCCTACCCCTGCCTGTGGGTCTTCTTGAGCTCAGGATAATCAGCACTGTGTCTAATTACTCTTATTTCTGCTTAGTTTTCAGGACTTTACTTGTTGTCATTCTTCACTATCCTTGTTGGGCTGGTGCTCTACTCCTCCACCTCCACCTACGTAGCCCAGGATCCTCGGGTGTACAAGCAGTTTCGAAACCCTTCAGGACCTGTTGTAGACCTGCCAGCCAGTGGCCAGCTGGAGCCCTCGGTAACATACACCAGCCTGGGGCAGGAGACAGAAGAGGAGCCTCACGTTAGAGTTGCTTAAACCCAGGGCTGGTGATCACCTACTGATGATTCAGTGGAGCTCGTATATCCATTATCTCTGTATTGTACATAGAGAAAGGTATTTACCAGGTGCAGTTACACCGATGAGCTGCAAGGTAGCAAATAAGGAAAGCTCATAACAATACAAATTAATTGTTCCAGGGTGTTCATTGCAAGGACATGCCAGTCCCTCGTTTACAATATGAGCAGCATGTTTGCCATACAAACTGCTGTATATGAATCAATTAATGTCAAACTACCTGTGGAAGATATTCAATATATAAGCTGAAATTACAACAAGAAATTCATAGAAGGGTGGTTTTGCACCCACTGAGTGATGTCATGCCTGAGCCACACCAGCTGTGGAAAAGCTGCTTTTTTACAGCAACTACACTTGTGCAGTCACTGTTAATTTCTCTCTAAGATTTGTTTGTTTGCACAAAATAGATGGGTTACTCATGGTGGCAACACCCTGACACATTTTTGCTAGCACCTTGGATTTGGTGAGGAAAAGACAACAAGTTAATCTGTGCTATCTGTCTAGTTGCCCTTTCTAGGTAATCTGTTCCGTGAATCCAGAGAAGGGACAACTTACAATATCCGTCTCTATTCTAGGAATAGGTATAAGGTGAGCATTTTAGCCTTTCTATATTTGCAGAAGTGAAGTACTCAAGCATTGACCTCTCTATGCTCCATGGCAGATTTCCTAGCGGCTGAGGTTCTGCATCAGGTGACAGGGAGTTAGTTTCTCTGTAGTTGTGACTTAACACAGGTTTCTTACTTTTTAAATTTTAATCTGTAAAAAGAAAAATGCATTTTCTAGTTTCCTATGTATTGTATCTCTCCATGGTAAGATGACATATGATGTGGATCAGGGCACCTATTTTACATACTCAGTGCATCGAGGGTGCCTTCTGCTGTTCCAGTTTGCCTAGTCTCCTCTGGTTGATTATTCTAACAATAGCTGTTTAGAAATGTGTCAGTTTTTCACCAAAACCCACAAATGGTAAAAATAAAGAAGATGAAGTGAGGAATTCACAAGCAGAAAGACCGGACCATCTGCTGGTGTTGCTGCAAAGGCATTCATATCAGCAGGGTGCAGCCAATTATTTTTCATTAACTACAAAACTAACAGAAGAATTCAGCAGTTTCCTTACATTCCTGGGAAAATGTGAAAATAGTAAGGGTGTGCTCCACAGCTGTACTTCTGCTCCAGGATCCTGATCAGGATGGGGGAAATCTTAGTTACCGCCATGAAAAATCCATCTCTGCCTGTGTGCTTGCTCTTCTGAGAGCCCAGTAAAAGGAGATCATAATTTCAATATAATGATCTATTTTTAATTTAAAATTAAGGAAAGGGAGATGGTCTTACATCTAACAGATAGGATAGGGATCCCGGAGAGCTTGTTTTTATTCACAGATATGCCACATCTCTGAGTGATCCTTGGGCATAACTTACCTTCTGTGTGGCTGAGTTTCCCAATCTGTACATACAGGAATAATGATATTTTACCTACCTCACAGGGGTGCTATGGGACCAACGTATTTTAAAATGCTTCAGGATCTTCAGAAGGAAGGAGATTATGAAGTATGCAATAGTGCTGTAAAAGTGTGCATACATGCATTGTATTTGAAAATGGAGTTTAGGGCAGGGTTGATGAATATTTTGCTTGTGGGCAGAGAAGATTAATTTTATTTGAATGTTATTCTGCTGAAGAAGTCTGTCTCAAGTGAAAATGTAGGGCTTCATGTTTGAAAAATACAACTTACCTATTTCTATTTGAAAAGAAAAAAAAAAAAAACAATCTGTACTCTGGAGATTAGGAAGGCCACACAGTTCAACCAAGCAGGATGAATTTCTGCTGAGGTATCATTCATCTTTTATAGTCCCGTTCTGCTTTAATATAGAAGAGGCTTCCCTGAAGCAGACTGGAAGAAGTATGTATGCATAATATACATGAAGTGGCAAATGTGAAAGTGCTATTGATCAGCAGAAGTATGTTATATCTTATTCTTGCTGTGGAGGAAGAGGAGAGGTGATTTCTGGCCCACTGTGCGTAAGCTGCAGCTGAGGGAAGAGTCTGCAGTATTGCCAAACCATACCCAAAACTGGCCCAAAAACTTGGGTTAAGTTGACTTGGTTTTAAAATCATAACAAATGTATGATTTTTTTTTCCCCTGCCTTATGTTTGTTTAAACTTTTTAGCACTCATGTTTCCAAGCTTTTTCTCTTAAAACATTGAGGATTAAAAAAAAAAAAGATTCACACAGAGAAACCCACAGAGAAACAGAGTCCACATTCTGGGGACATTAAGGAAAGTCTAAATACTACAGGATTCAAAGAAAAATAATGAAAAGCCACACAAGAAAGATTACTTGATGCTTCGGGATAAGGTCTGTGGGGCTGAAAGTCCACATGGGAAGCGCATGGTCAGGTAAAGCCCTCAATGCAGGGGGGCAAGCAAGCATCCTTGGGTCCGGCCCTGGGAGGGCTTCAGCTTGAGGTGGGTTTCATACATTCCCCAAGAGCAGGGTCTCTGGTTACAACCACCAGCAGCACCCTTGGGTACCCAGAGGCACACTGGCAGCACCTGTCATCCCAGTCTTTTTTGCTACCTTTTATACCAATTAAATACCTTTCTCAGAACATTAGTCCCTGTGTTGGTCTTGAGACCTTTGAGGATTGCGTGCGTGTGTGTTTGTTCCATGTTTACAACTCCTTCCTTTTGCATAATTGTTTTGGTTAATTTCATTTAGTATTTATTTTTAAGCCAAATGTTTGTAGTCCTTCCACCTCCCCCTCTTCATTTTTCTGACACTAACTTGTAGATGTTTGTTAGAGTCTTCTCAGAAACAGCTGGGCAGGAGGCATCTCCCAGCCAGGTCACTGGGCTGGGGGTTCTTACACACAAGGGTTTTGCCATCCACAGGTGGCTGAGAAGTGCCATCTGAAGCAAATTTTGTAGGCTATTTTAAAAGGCTGTGCTGTATGGAAATAAGTTCTGAATGTTTCGGTGTGCCCCCTGCACCCAGCCACCCCCCTCTGTGTTACTGGCACCGGAGGAGTTTGAGGTGCAAAGCGGAGCTGCTTCGCTCTCCGGGTCTCCCCTTGAAGGAGGTGGATACGGGGGTTAACCCCAGGGAGGCTGGGGCTGGGTGGACCCCAAAGGACAACAGAGGTGTAGATTTACAAATAACCATGTTGACTGAAAAAACTGAGCTCTGGCAAAGGAAACCATTACTTGTACCTGCTTGTTTTCTGCGGTTCGAGGCCTCAGTCGGCACCAGCAAAGGTTCAGCGGTGGCTCCGGCAGCTGCTCCCCGTGTTGTGCAGGACATCTCTGGCTCTCCTTGCCTCCACAGACTGAGCTCTGTCACGCTGCTGGCCCTGAGCAGCCCGTAGCAAGACTGATGTCATTTCCTGCTACTGGATAAAAACCTTCACTGGGAGACAGACCTTGTCTTTGTTCCAGCTACAAACTTTCAAAACACACAACGACAGACCAAGCAATTGAAAATTTTGCACCACTGTGTCATAAGAAGAAGTTTCAATGTATAGTGTAGAGATTGCTAACTTGTGCTATTAACATTTTGACAAGCGTGTAGTATCGTTTTCTTTCCTTTTTTTTTAAAAAACCATTTAGTATTCCTGAGCTAGCTACAAATATAAATTTTACCCCATGGGTAGGATTTTATTGTTAAATGCCATAATAAAGCACACTAATCTTGACACCGCAGATGGAAAATACAAACCAAAACCAAAACCAAGCAAACAAAATCCCAACCCCAAATCCTGCATCAAAAAGCTGAACAAACCTTTCTCCATTTTGATATTTGCATGCTCCTATATGGACTGGCTGTGGCAATGTAATGCCTGTATAATGTTTTCAAATAAAAAAAAAATAAATGCTTTATGAAAGCGGGGTTATTAGTTTCTTTGCATGTTTCCTTTCGCAGCCTAAAATGATTTTTCTGAAGTGTAAATCTTGACTGCAGGGCATAGTTTTTCACTCTGCTGAGGACCTCTTTCCCTCGGGAGGTGGTTAACCTACAACTCCTTCCGAGGTGTCTCAGCGTAGGTGCCACTTGGCACTTGGAGGTGGCTTGTCTGGCCCCAGGTGCTGCTCCAGGAGAACAAGGGTGCTCCGTGCACCCCCTCTCTTAACCTGCCATTCTCCAGTGGCGAGCTCAAGTATCATTGCCCTCATTTGTGTGCTGGGTCTGGTGGGGAAAGGGTTAATTGTTCCCAGGACCTAGCAGGGACACAGGTATTCCATCCCATTTGAGCCACGCCCAGGGGGAGGGACAGGAAGTGACATAAAAGGAGGAAGTCCTGCCCCCAGGGCAGAAGGAGTAGGGAGAGTAGTGCAGTTGGGTGTGCTCTGGGTGCTTCAGCAAGTGGCGGTATTGTGATCGCGGTTGTATGCTCCTCTGTCCATGTTATCGTTGTTATTTCCTGTGGCCTTTGCTGTTTTGTTAAATTGCCTTTGTCTCAACCCACGAGTTTTAATTTCAATTTTTCCCTCCCGGCCATGCTGCTGGTGGGGGACTCTGATTTGTGCAAGTGGCTGCCACGTGGTCCTTTGTTCCCATCTGTGGCCAAACCATGACAAACATAACTGCTGAAATTGTCATGCATGTCAATGAGAAATGTGCCATAATTTTATTTTATTATGCTGCTTTTATAATTGCCATTTAATGGTCTTTACAAGGATTCCAAGAAAATCTTTACTCCTTCATTTTTTAAAATTCAGATATAATTCCTTAATTATTCTCTGAATTTGAGCTGAAAATTACATTCTCATTTCAAGTAGGCAGTACAGCAGGATGAGATTGGACAAAGGCTATTTAAAATGAAGGACAGCTGTGGCTTTATCATAAAAATAAAATTAAAAAAATAAATAAAAACACACAAAATGCATAAATTTTAACTCTGAATCTATTTTTTAAATAAATAAATACTGCATTTAGTATGGTAACATTCAAAATTTTGATAATTAGCAGAATTTTTTCCCCTCCAGATCACCGTTGAAAAAGAAAGGTCTCCCCCTGTTTTAGGGTAACAATGAGCACCTAGGAATATCTTTCCTCCTTATTTTACTGATAAAGATATAAAGACCTGAAAAAATTAACTTTTGCAAATTGCTGAGAAAGTCTGCAGCTGAGCTAGAAATGAATGCCAGATTGCCACATGCCTTTACATTGCTCTAATTAGGTTAGCCTTTTTATCTGTTATAGGGTATGCTATTATTTTTTAATCAGTTCTTTGTGCCCTTCCTTTGAGGCTTAAAACTACGTAATAGGACAACCTCAGTCATCAGAAAGCCTGATTCTCTGTGCTTGTAATACTAATTTTTCCAGTTGCAACCTTATTTCATTAATTCACACTTTTATGCAAGCTCTCAAATACTACGAGAAATATATTAGGAGAAATATAGTTTTTCAGGCATACATACTTTCTTGAAACTTCCAGTTTGGGACCTACTTTATCAACTAAAATATAATTTATTTTATTACAGAGATTATAGCAAGCAGATTGGAAAATGAAGAATTTCTAAAGTAAAGCCAGAATTTTTGTGACAGCAAATAAAGAAGTGCAAGATTGAGTAAAAGGAGCAGGACTCTCTTAAAAATTATGAAAATACAAGCCTGAGAACACAAGCCAGCAATGTGCCTTTGTGGCACAGATGACCAACAGCATCCTCAAGTGCATTAGGAACAGCACTGCCAGCAGGTCAAGGGAGATGATTATTCCCCTCCCCTCAGCACTGGGAGAGCACACCTGGAGCATTGTGTCCAGAGCTGGACTCCCCAGGACAAGAAAGGCACAGCTAGACTAGAGTGAGTCCAGCAAAAATCCATAGAGATGGTTGAGGGCATGGAGCATCTGACATGCAAGGAGAGGCTGAGATATGTTTAACCTGGAGAAGAGAAGGCTCAGTGGGATCTTATGAATATGCATAAACACCTGATGTGAGACAGTAAAGAAGATGGAACCAGACTCTTCTCAGTGATATCCTATCAATGAATGGGAGACAAAGGGCACAAACCATTATACAGGAAATTCTTCTTAAACATAACAAATAACTTTTTTACAGTAGGAGTGGTCAAGCGCTGCAATGGGATTCTGAGGGAAGGTGTAAAGTCTCCATTCTTGGAAATCTGCAAAGCCCAACTGAACATGATCCTGAACAACCTACTCCAAGCTGACCCTGCTTCAAGCAGGTGGTGCAACTATTTGATCTCCAGACCTCATTTCCATCCCCCTTGATTCTATGGAGACATTTTTCGTAAAATTTTAATATCTATGAGTTATGAAGGATGTCAGGGAAGGAAATAATATATTCAATTCAGGTGGGACCCACGATCCAAATTAGTCCCAAGGTGCTTTACCAACTACACAAAATATGAAACACTTCATGAGCTATTGAAATGCAGCCAGTTCTGGTGTGAAATGTAGAACAGTTTAATAGCTCCCCGCAAACAAAAAAAAAAAACAAACCACAATAGGAGCCAAAGAATGCCATATGCAACTGAAACTACAGGGGGAATTAGGTAGGAAGAATGTAATTATCCATGCTGGATTCTAGCCAGAGCTAAAAGTATTCAGAAAGTCAGTGAAAGACCAGAACAAATTGATCTCATTACTCTTGCATTACTCCAATCTATTTCTAAATGGAAAACTTTCCTGAGTCTACCGCACTAGACTTGTATGCACACACAGGTGTGCTCAAAAACGATATCTCAATATGAGTTAAAAATATAGGAAAATATGATGACGTGCCTGTGCAGAGTGCCAGCCTAGATCTCACCTCTTATTCAAGACTCATTAAGATACACTGTCATTGCCTCTGTCCTGTGGCCAGCAGGATTTTGGCTTCAGTGAAGCCAGGTCTTCTGAGATTTGGCAACATAATGAGAAGAATTACATGCAAAAAAAAGTTGCATCAGGGAAGCCAATTAATAAATATTATTCACAGCTTTCTATTTAACACCAGAATTTTGCATGTGATGAGCACTTACGAGAACCAGAACAAAACCTGATCCTAAGAAGATAAAATCTAATTTAGCTTAGTAGGTATGAAATACAAATGTGTTGGGCAGGTGTTGTTGCCTGATTATGCCTGATTAATGTTTATTCTCCAAAAGTAAGCAACAATTGGAAAACCAATTTGGTTTTCCAAAACCAAAAATTTTGAAACCAGCTCCAAAATCAAAAAGAAGAAAATGGCAAGTAGGCTACTGAAAAATAAGAGCAAAATGGACATGGGAAATGTGACCAGAGGCCAGAATTCTAAACAAGGAGTTTTAATGGGAACAAGACTGGGGGAGAATGGCAGCTACGCATTACCTTTGGAAAAATCTGCTTTGGATGTCATTATTGTACCAGAGCGTCATGTCCTCAAGAAAACACATATGCAGCATTCAAGGAATATTTTTCTTCAAATTAATTTTCTTCCCTTTCTAAAATATGACAAATTATATTATGTAACATAAAAAGCATTCATTACAGAACATCGCTACTCTTCAAGGCCAAACCCACTTTCAAATAGGTCTGATCTTTTACCCATTATCAGGCTCCTAGTAATGAATAGCATATTATTTTAGCTGTGAAGCCTTGTATCTGACACGCAGCTAACATTGTGCTACAAGGAGAGATAATAAATGGAAAATGGAAAGGTTTGGGTAAGAAAAGGTGTACGATATAAATAATGATTTGTTTCTTAAGTAAATAGATTAAATGTGTTCGTTCTAAAGTAGCATTCAGAAGGTAGAAAACTTTCAGGATAGATTATTTTTTTCCTACTACTACTTTCACTTCATATTAGTGAAGAGTTTTTCAATAAACACAAACATAAATCTCTGATGGCAAAAGCCAAGAGGAGCACACACCTCCTTGTCTCCCACACTGAAAGCTTTAACAAATAGTAGTGCTTTACGGATTCTGCACAAAAGTCTTGAGACTAGGGTTTTGAAGAATGAAAATTAAACTGCAGAGCTCACTAGCACCAGCAAAGAACCTACCAGTTGTTTGTAAAGGAACAAAAGGGACAAAGAGCAGAATTGGTCCATCTTCTGGCCTGACACAGGGCACTTATAACTAAAAAAAACCCAACAAAACAACAAGGTGTTGGGTTCTCTAGTGTACTAAGTGTACTAAGCAGAAAGAAAAGTAGAAGACAAAGAATAAAAGGAAAAGAATGTGACATTAAAAAAATAATAAAACAAAAAAATCAATCTTTCTCCCTTTTTGCCATTTCATTTATTGATTACAGCTTCCCTGCTAAAATAACACAGCAATAGGATTGTTAAAAAATCAACATAGGTGGGTTAAATAAAATTAGATTTTAAAAGATTCAGGTGATAAAGCTGATTAGATAAACTAGATAGATATATCAGCAGATAGATGACTAAGATACCAAATCCAACTTGAAGAATTTTCAAAAGCTGCCTTATCTGACAAAATTACACTGTACTTGCTAGCACTGTTGGACCCCCAATCCAGATGCACTTACACATATTATGCGTATTCCTTTATGTTTGATCAGAAAAATACAGTAGATTTCTTGCTCCTACCACAGGTCATTAAATTGGCTTTATTATTCCTTTCTATCAAACTTCCTGACTTGCTTATCATGAGGAGCTTATTCTCTTGTGAAACATTTCCCCTTTAGTCATGCTCTCTTCCCAGTCCCCAGTATCTGGCTCCTGAAAGTTGCTGTTTGGCCAGATATGGTAGCATTCCTTATCTTGTAGCCTCCCCTGAGGCTACAAACTGCATTTTAAGGGGCCTTGAACCTGCCCTAGGCTACTCCATGGGTAGAAGTGGTGATTTTTCCCCACTGAGAGAATGTAAATCCATTTAAATTCTCCTTTTCTGGGTCACACAAAAATGTGCTTTGGCCAGCTGCAAGAATTGGATTCAGGCCAATGTGCTTACTGTGTGGGCTATGGTAAGATTTATGATGTCCCTTATGTGACGAAACGGGGAGAAAGGACTTCACTGCGAGGTTCAAATTAATTTATTTGGACTTCACTC